>CATIWR010322959.1:0-31190 GCA_949677035.1 Omphalea diandra | reverse complement strand
CACTGTTGTTAGGTTGTGTGTGAGCCCGTAAAACACACGGTTGTAAGGTTGTGTGTGAGCCTGTAAAACACATTGTTGTAAGTTGAGTGTGAGCTTGTAAAACACTAGTGATTGAGTGAAATACCCAATTGGTGAATTGGGGAGTGGACATAGGGTTGGTTAATACCCGAACCACTATAAATTGCTTGTGTTCATTATTCTCATTTTTCTTCCCCTCTTCTTTATTTTTAAATTTTTATACACCAATTCAACCCCCCTTCTTGGTGCCAAGGGCCAACACAATTTATTGAGCTCAGCCAAATAGGGGACTATTTATAGCCTTACATGTTTGAAACCCTAATTAAGATAAGAAAAAGCAAAACCTTAGAAAATTTTAAGTCAAAATTGGTCGTAAAGAGTTGGTCACCTAAAAACATGTTAAACATCACTTTCCTAATGAGATGAGTAAGAAAAATAAGGCTTATGATTAGCTAATATGAGTATTCGACCATCACAAGGAGAATTCAACAAAAATTTATTTTTAAGTTACTTTTGAGAATAAAAGCCTAACAAAGAAATCCTAATCCAAAAAGGAGAAGAGGAATTCATCAATAGGAGAAATCCTAAAGAGAAAAGGAAAACATTGCCAATTATGCATAATCTTGGAAGATCATTGATTTGTGGGCTTTATTTCCATAAGAGCATTTAGGCCTTTATTTTTTACTTAAGCCAAATGGTTATTGGGTCTTAGGCTTCCTCAAGTGTTGGGCTTCTTTGGATCAAGTTAAGTGCACCATTTGAAGAGTCCAAGTTTCAAGCATCTTTTAATTGCTTCATGCAGTAACTTTAGACTTTAAGTTCAATACTTCAAACCTTACGTCCAATGGAAAATTGGGCTTTTTTGCATCCTTCCTCGTTCTTTGAAAAGATTTGTCCTTAAATATTGGCCTAATAAGAAAAGCAAAAACCAAAACATAAGAACTAATAAAGATAAATCTACATCAAACTTACCATACAAATTGTAAGTATTCCCACCCGGATCAAATAGAACTTGCATGAAACCTATAGAAAGATTAGAACACGCCAAAGAAAAGAGTAAAAAAATGAAAATCAAGAATAAAATATTTAAAAGAAACTTTAAAAAGTGTCTTCCATATAGTATGGATAAACACTAAGTTATCAAACTTCTTTAAATAAAAAACATTAGATAAAGGAAATCTAGGTTTATCAAAATAAAATTTAGAAATAAAAAAAAGAACTAGAAACATAATAATTTTTTAAATTAAAAGAAAATCTTCTACCTAACCAATGCTTAAAGTGAAAAAGAAGAATAAAACATTAAATTTGAAACACTAAGAAAAGAAAACTTTCATTTAGAAGAAGAAAAAGAGCTAGAACTGCAATAACTAGTTTTTAAAGAACTTTTATGTACAAATCATGTTTTAAACGAAAAAGAAAATAAAAACTAGAATAAAAATTTTACAAACGCCTAAAGCTAGAAGAGGAAAGACAAAAAGAAGAAGAAAAACATTTTTGATAAAAAAGAATTTTTTTTTAAAATGCAAAAGCATGAATTAAAAGAAGAAAACAAACAAGTAAAGCTAGAAAATGACCTAAAAACAAAAAAATAAGAATTATAACAAGTAAGATCATATCTTAAATAAGAAAAGCATGAAGAAACATCTAAACAAGTAATTCAAAACTCCCTTTTAAATAAATTTACAATCTCACTCTTTATTATAACATCATCATAAAAGAATTAAGAGTTAAGTTGGCTTCTTTGCTAGGCTCCTCCATTGGAAACCATTCTTCATAACCTTAAAAAAGAGATATAAAAGCATTATACAAAAGATTGTAAATCTCAATAGTAGCACAATACATCTCTTCAAACAAAAACATGGTTGTAAGCCTTTTAGAAGAATTGGTTTCAATCTCACCACTCTCTTTTAACATTAAGGGCTTTCTTTTGCATACCATCTCCTTTTGCATATCCTCTTCTTTTTCCGCTCTTTACTCATATCTCTTATGGATTTTCTCATAGCTTTCATTTTGTCGCTCAATTATTTCTTTTTTTCTCATATTTGTGTGTTCTCTCTCTTTTAAAACTTTTTAATCCTCATAAATTTATTGAGGAGATAAAAAAAAATTGTATAATGTGTTGACCATGAAAGTTAAACTTGTAAGTATTTGTAAACCCATCATACTTAACATATTGCCATGGACACCTAATAGTAAATGACTTGCTTGCATTTGCACCACTTCACATAATATATCATTATAGTATTTACCCATAGAAAAGGAAACTTTAACTTTCTTGGTAACCTTAACTTCACTATTATCATTTAACCATTATAAGTTATAAGGCTTAGGATATTTAAGAGTAGGCAAGTTCAATTTTTCAACCATGTAAGTACTAGCAACATTAGTACATGACCACAATCAATAATTAAAAAACATAACTTGCCTTAAATCTTACACCTTGCTTGAAAGATATTTTCCCTTTACTCATCTTCTTTAACATGGGCACTTCAAGATCTCCATGCAAATAAAATCTATTTGCTATTAATCTTAAAAAGATCTTCTTCATCACTAACATCAATAAGTGGGGGCATATCAGGATCAGTTTCTACGCCACTATCACTATCTTTACATTCAATATTCCTATTTACAACAACCATAGTCTTTTTATTTGGGCACTTCTTAGCTACATATCCATGCCCTTTACATTTAAAACATTCAATTTGATTGGGTTTAGGCTTGGATGGTTTGGTTTTATTGGGCTCAATTTTGGGCTTTCCTCTTTTTTGCCTCTATTTGGTAATTCGCCTTTAGACCTTGCATTGGGCTTCTCAACATCTTCTAACTTATTAGTCTGATTAAAAGAAGAAAATTAGATTCGGAAGTTTTACCTCTAATTTGCCTTTCTACCCTTAAAGCCATATGGTATACATCCTCCAAACCATCATAGTGCTATAAGTCCACCATATTAGTTATTTCTCTATTAAGCCTATTAAGAAACTGAGCAATGATTTATTCTTTATCCTCCTCAATGTTGGCATGGATTAATACAATCTCCATCTTTTGATAATATTCATCCACGCTTTTATTTCCTTGCACAAGTCTTTACAAACAGTTAAGCAAATCTCCATAATAACATAAAGGAAGAAATCTTTTTCTCATGATTCTTTTCATCTCATGCCAAGTTATAATAGGTTCTTCCCCACATTTATGCCTATTAATTATCAAATGATCTCACCATACAAATGCATGATCAATAAATTCTATGGCATCAAGTTTTACTTTCTTATCCTCACTATAATTATGGCTCTTAAAAATAAAATCTACCTTCTTTTCCCTTTCTAAATGTGCTTTAGGATTATTTTTACCATGAAAAGTAGGTATTTTCATCTTAATACTACCCAAGTTGCCATCTTACATGCCTTGTTATAGGAACTATCCTTCATGGAATCACCATTATGATCTTAAACATACCTACCATGCCTTGGTAGCCTCAAGGTTGTGTTGGTAGTGTTGGAATTGTTGGCATGTTAGCTAGACTCCATCTTTTCCACCTTCCCATCAATAGCTCCATTTTTTCTTGCATGGCTTTCATAAAGAGCTTCCATTTTAAATCACTATTAGGATCTATCATGATTAGAAAGAATAAAAGAAAACCTCACAAAATTACTTCATTTCATGTTAATGCTTAAAAGATGTCATTCCTCTCATGTTTCGCACAATAAAGGCTTTTTCTCTCTCTTATGATCTTACACACTTTTGTCTTTACCTTTATTAGTTCTTTACTTTAAGTTCTTTATTAACTAAAGCTACTAGTACTAAATAAATTATTAATTACTTAACAAAGCCATTCCAAACTTAAAAATGACTCTGGATAACAAAGGAATTAAATTAAAAATCAATAGAAAAAAGAAAACAAGGTTAGCTAGAAATCAAGTCCAATTCACAATTTGAAGAAAATTAGAAAGATATCAAATTTCGAAAAGCTTGAATGAAGCAAAATAAATAGGAAATTTTGTGTTTAAGCCGAGTCTAAAGTTTACAAATCAACCAATTTGAAATCTTTTACAATTAGTTTTTTTCTTTCCTTTCTTTTCTTTTTCTTTTCTTTTCTTTCTTTTTCTTTTTTTACTTTTGATGTCCTTTCTTTTTTTTTTACAACTTTATTTTCTTTTTTTAATTTGAAGATAATTATCAAGAATCAAGTTTTAAAGAACTTTAAATTCCAACTAAACCTCTAGAAAACTTGTTTCTAACAACCAAAATTATAAAGATTTAAAGGATGTTAATTTTAACCCTAGATTAGCTAAATCAAATTTAAGCCTAGAATTAACTAGTTTGCAAAGCTATTAAGAATCCACCTAACAACCTCACCAAGTTCTTTCAAGAACTTAAGAAAGATAACTAAATCTCACAGCAATATGCCAAAGGAAAAAAATATTATTCAATCATTGAGCTTGGTAAAAATAAAGGGCTATTTATAGCCTTACATGTTTGAAACCCTAATTAAGAAAAGAAGAAGCAAAACCCTGGAAAATCCTAAGATAAATTTGGCCATAAGGAGTTGGCTACCTAAAACAAGCTAAACATCACTTTCTTAATGAGATAAGTAAGAAAAATAAGGCTTGTGATTGGCTAATATGCGTATTCGTCCATCACAAGGAGAATACAATAAAAATATATTCTTAAGTTGCATACAAGCATAAAAGACTAATAAAGAAATCTTAATCCAAAAAGGAGAAGAAGAATTGGGCCAATAGGAGAAATCCTTAAAAGAAAAGGAAAACATTGCTAACTAAGCATAATCTTGGAAGATCTTTGACTTGTGGGCTTTATTTCTTTAAGAACATGTTTTGGGCCTTTATTCTTGACTTTAGCCAAATTGTTGTTAGGTCTTGGGCTTCCTCAAGTATTGGGCTTCATTGGGTTAAGTTAAAGTTAAGTGCACCATTTGAGAAGTCCAAGTTCCAAGCATCTTCTAATTGTTATATGCATTAACTTTGGGCTTTACGTTCCTGCTCTAAACCTTATGTTCAAAGGCCAATTGGGTTTGTTTGCATTAGATTAGTGGTTAGTTTTTCTCTGATAAACCTATATAAGGGCATTATTTATAAGCTTTGAAAAGTATAAATATATGAAAAGAAAATTGTTGTTATTTAAACAAAGAGATAACTGAAGAATAAAGTTCATTATTGTGCATTCCTTTAGATTTTCATAGAGTTATCTTACAAAAGAAAGAGAAAAGTTACTTGAACCTATTTCATTACTCAACTCCAAGACTTAGCTTAAGATTAAAGCTTTAATTATGTTGTTTTATTATTATAAAAGGAGAAACTTGAGTGTTAGAAAGTGATCCTTCTTGAGTAAGATTTATAATTTTATGAGAGGATCATATCTTAAGTTGGGTGGCTTAGAAATCTTTATGTTACTATGAAAAGCTTAAGATAGTGCTTAAAATCTAACTTTGGAAGGCTTTAGATAGCGTCTAAAAACTATTTCATATAGGTTTTGATGGTACCTACAAATTCACCTTATAAGGCTTAAGAGTGCTTGAGAAATTAACTTTGTAAAGGTTCTAATAGTACCTGATAAGCTACTTATGCTAGTGGAAACTACTTGTACAACTAGAACTTTCTTGTGGCATATTAATGGAGAGGATATAGGCCAAGTTATAGTAGAATATATTTAAATTTTCTATCTCTTTCTTACATTGTGATTCTATTATCACTAACTTTCAAAGTTTGAATTAATTGTTATAACCTATTGATCCTCCCCTACTTGGCTCCTTGGAACAATAAAATCCTTTTATAATCTATAGTACCTTAATCTCTTTCTTTCGCCTCTTACTTTATATATTATACTTTGATATGTCAAAAGGGGGAAAGCATTACTAGTTTATATTCTTTTTTATATTATCAAATCTTATGAGTTATATTCTAGAAAATTTGTACCCAATCCTTGAAATTAGATTACATAATTTGGTTAGCAATGATAAATTATTAAATATATGCATAACTAAAAGAGATATAATATCAAACTTTGTTACTTTAATGTATTTGATTTTCAAATAAGATTTAGGATTACTCTATTTCATATTCTTAGTGAGCATAATTGACATATGACATTACTCTTTATAAATTTTGTTGTACATACTTATGTTTTTAATTGCTTATATAAAATAATTGTTTATCATCAAAGGGGGGAATGTTAAAACTATGGTTTTTAATCTTGTTTTGAATATAATAAACAATTGAATAATATTATTATATGTGCAAGCAATTCATGAGTGAATATAGATGCCTTCAAAAAAAACTTTTTTATTTAAAAGATTTTAAGGGTAATTGAAGTCATTCAAAGTACCTAGGAAACTTCCAAACATCTATACTTCATCCCTATAATCTTCAAAAGAAGGCTACATAAGATTTAAAGTTATAGAATTGATTTTAAAAGGTTCAAAATCTAGTTAAGTATGAAATAGCAAAAACACACTAATATAAAAGAAATGTACAAATGTGGTGAAAAAGGTTTTAGATCTTGTTATAGCTATAATTTCTAAAAAATGATTATGTTTTAAATAACATGACTGAATTAAGAGGAAAATGACCATGTGGAATTCCTTCTAGAATTGGCTCTAGAGTCTATAACTTTGAGGAAAAAAACATGACCATATGAAGAAAACCACAACCATATGAAATAAAGAAGCCTTGAGACCATGTATTAGTTAAACAATTATGTTTAAAGATCGTTAGGTATTTTGTATAGAAAACTATCATATTAAGAAAAATATGATTGTGTTTTTGTATAATAACTTTTTTTCTTTTTTCTAAAAGATGACTTTTTTGTTTATTAAATAATTTTTAGACCTTAAATTATACAAGGAGATATTATATGACCTTAGTGAGGTTATCAAGTGCTAAGAAAGTGTTCTATGAACTCTCAAGTGCTCTCCAAGTGTACTCAAACTATATTATTCAAATATAGATTAATTTTTAAAAGTTAACTTATGGGTTTTTAGTAAAGACGTTTAATTCTCTTTATGCACTACTTCATATATCTTGTGTAATGATCATATCATAAGCTAAGTTTCAATCTTTATATGTGAAAGGCTTAAGTTAATATCTTTGAACTAACGTGGAAATGGTGTGAGTTGCATCTAAAAGTAAGGATACCATTATAATGGTCTGAGTAACACTATAAGCTACTTGATTGGTATAACCTTTAAGTGGGCCATATTTGAGGAGCGAATGTAGATAGTTAGTATCAAACTTTTATAAATTTTTTGTGTACTTTTCATGTTTTCCTTTCTTATATAATTTATTCAAATTTTCTTAAATTTTGCAAAAGTTTACGAATATCTGATTCACTATCCTTTTGAGCATTTAAGAGACAAAATTACAAACTCTTAAAGATAATTAAGTCCATTCACATTTCTTTACAACTCTTATTAGGTTCAACATAATATTTGAGATGAATATGATGCAGTAGGCTTTTTCATGAATTTAAATTTGTTATTACTTTCAATAATTTTATGCCTATTTGAGGCCTAATTCCAATTGAACCGTCAAGTTTGAGTCATAATACTTCTACAATTTATCATGGACACTTTTTATGGTCTATTTTACGATAGAAATGGATTAAGTTCAACTTAGTATTTCTATTGTTGAGTGTTATTTGATAAAATCAAGAAAAGACAAGTTAATTTCTTCTTTATATAGTTAACTCATCATTAAATTCTATCAACCTCTCATACCAAATTAAAAAAAAAAAAATCAATCTCTATAAAATTAGAAAATCATTTTTTTTTTATTAAGAAGATTTATAAATTCTTTTACTTATAAACTTAAATTATCATTTTATTATAAATTAATTATATTAGAATTTTTTTTAAAGTAAAGAATTTCTTCTTTCCATCATTTCCAATGTTTTCATTAAAACTTCTACCTAAAAAGGGAAAATTTTTTTTATTGAAACTCATATTTGAAGTTTGAAGGTTTGAAATATTGCCAACTTAGAGGCCTTAATTTTTTTAATTATTAAAAATCATTATATAAAATTGATATACAAAAAATAGTACATTATTTCTTATAAAAAAATGTGAACCACTCTTTAAAATTTTTGATTGGTTAATGATTCTAATAATGCAAATTATATTATTTTTTTATATCACCTAATAATTTCTTCTAATTGTAAAATTACAATTAAAAATGAAAATAATAATAGCTTTGTTTTGGAAGATATTATTAATAATGAGTATGTGTGGACATAAATTAGTGATCATATTGACAGAAAAGATTAAAAAAAAAAAAAGACGTGCTTAAATAAATTCACAACATATCTAATCCTATAAAACTAGGTTGCTTTTTATTTTCAATTTTATTTTATTCACTCACAAGCAATATAATTTTTGTCTGCATGTATAAAGAAAGTAACGATTTACTTACTCTCTTCATCATGTTGATGAAAAATTTCACATTACATACATAGACAGAATTTATCTAAGATTTTATTTTATTTTTATTTTTTGTTGTAATTTTGTTTAAAGTGATATTATGGCCAATTGAGAAGAAGAATTTTGGTATCTTTAAAATAAATGACTAATGTTTAACATACTAAACTCAAAATAATGTTTCATAAGATTTTTATTTTCTTTTTTTAACCAAAAATTTTGAAAAAGTGAAAAGATAAATCACCTACTGACTTATCCTTTTGTTGAATTATTTGGTGCATAGTCGAGAACAATAACTTTGGAAGTGAAGTAATAAATGTTTGTTTTAAATTTGGATTTGTCTCCACTTAACTAGTAGTACTTTCTTGACATTTTTTTATAATGAAGATCCAAATTCTTTTTCAACAAAGAATAACATTTCATATTGAAAAATTATTTTCGAGTTATGTATGTAAAATCTTGCATCTTTCCACTGAACTCATAATAGAAACTTCCCAAAAATTCTGAAGCTCCTGGAGACTGCATTAACTGAAGCTTAAAATATTCATCAACAACCATCCACCAATCTTTTATTTTTCCTATCAATCTTGTCATGAATTCCTCTAGGACTGAATGAAGAATGGCATTTGGCTTCTTCATCTGAAAATTTATCTATGCTTTAAACTCCTAGAACTTATCCCTGTAATTTTCAAGACTAGTATCATCCAAAGTGAACCAAGGTCCTTCTGATGGAGGAATATAATTCATGGTAATGGGAGTAGTGCTAGTATCCATATCTTCAACTAGAGGACCAATTGTGTAACCAGGATTATTTGTTGATTAATGAGGAAGAGGAGGAGGATCAACCATGAACTGGGCTAGAAACTTTTCTTCTCTTAAGGACTTTGAATCAATATCTTTTTCCAACTCAATATCTTCTAAAAATTCAAAAGTTTCTTCTTAAGAATAAGAATCAACCATAGAAAAGGATGAAATTAAGGTTATGGATTTTTCAAAATAGGAGGTGATAGGATTCATCATTAAGGCTTTTGGTGGCTGTTGGTCTTTTTTAGAAGGTTGTTCTATGGATTCGCTAGAAGAGGTCTTTTTCATAGAAGTGTCCTTTGAAGGTTTAAGACAAATTGAAAATTTTACTAATCTTAATTTCTTATGAAAAAGATCAATAGCATGACCTTGGAGTTTAAGCTTTACAATGGTTAGTGTGTATATGGTTGTAGGTTTGGGAGTGTATGGTTTTGGTGAAGGTATCTCGAATAAGCCATTAGAAGTTAGTAAGTTATAAGACAACTTGAAAGTTTGTTTTATGAAGGTCCTTTTCTATTCTTACTAGTTGATACTTTAGTCTCTGAATCTCAGCTGCCTTTCTACTGACTTCACTTGTTTGTTCCTCGATCAATCATGCCCATGATCTCTTCGTGCCTTTCTTAAAGTGGCATTTGCAATCTATTCATAAACTCATAGACATATTTTTATTAATTAGAGACCTTGAGATCAATCTGTTGAACTTGTAATGACACATGATCCACCTTTGTCAATTTCTTAAGAATCCTATTTTGCATTTGAGCATTATTAGATTGTCAATTAAGAACCACATTTGTTTGAGTAATGCTCATAGATTGACCTTTTGAATCAACACCTGAAGGATTCTTAATATTGGCCATACTCCTTACTTGGGCATTTAGGTTCGTAAGGTCAAGTAAATTAGGGAATTATTTTTTAAAATTTGAGGAAAATGACAGTTGATACATACATATCTAAGGTAATGGGTGGGAAATAGTGTTTATAGGTGAAATAGTTAAAAAAGGAGAAGACTCATTTTTTATTCATTTTAAGGGTTGTTTACAATAAGGTAAAGGTCTTTTTGGTTCTAGCTTTAGTTGTGGTGGAGATGATGGTGGTAAATCTTGTTTTATAGGTGGGAGTATTTGGACTAGGACTATTGGACATCGTAGTTATACTTGTGTTATCCCTTAATGCCCTATAAGGGGGGTTTGAATAGGGCAATGGCAAGTAAAAGCTCATGACTGATATATGCAAAAATTAAGAGAAATAGACACAATCAATTTATAGAGGTTCGACACAACCCTGCCTTTGTCTTCTCCTCTAGTTTTCCACTCGAGACTTTCACTATCAAGATATGAGTCCTGGTGATATCAATTACCTTTACATAAGTAGTTTTTGAGCACTAATAAGCCGTTACAAGTAGACTTTTGGCTGCTACTAAAATCGCTTCCTAAAGTAGTTTATAGGTACTACCTTAAACCTTTCAAAAAATGATTTAGATCTAAATAGAGATCTTCTTAAACTAAAAAATTTTTCTCTAATGAATTTACAATTTAAGGATAAGAAAGAACACTCATACTCAAGCAGTAAACAATAATGATCACACTCACAAATTATGCTTGACTTGGTGGTGAGTTTTGAGAGATGTCTTAAGCTTGTTCTTTAACCCTGTTTTTGAAGAAGTCTTATGCAAGCTTTGACAATTGATCTTCCTTTGAAGCTAAATCACGCTTGTTTCACCTCTTTTGTTAAAGATAGTTTTCACAATAGAATAAACTCATTTTTTTTTACCATTTTTCACTTTTTCTCTACATTTTTATGTTGTGGGAGAGTCATTTTATAGGTAAAGACATGGAACTAGCCGTTATAAAGAAGACGATCACTCTATGTCAAAAAATAGTCATTCAACACCTGTTGGACAATCTCTATGCTTGTTGTTGGATGAAAATACAACTTCAACGACTATTGATTTTATTGAAATGCCTATTAGAACTAGCGATTAGAGAGAGATTTATCTAAATGCTCATCTTTTGACTTTCTTAAATTTTTAGTCACCAACTCCTTCGACGACTGTTAGAGCTTCTTAATGTTGTTGGAATTAAACTTCAACTAGTGTTAGGATATGGACAATGTCTATTGAAAATCTCTAAGAGGATGTGAACTTGATACTCTATTTATCAAGATTTTGTATAGTGTTTTAACGATTGTTGGCTTTGGTTCAATGCCCATCCCAATGCTTGTTGAACATTTAATCATCTCCTGTTGAGGGTTCAAAAACTCTAGCTCCATTTAGGTTATTTTCTAATGCTCATTGTTATAAGTCCAATGCTTGTGTCAAAACTTCAAGGATTATATTCACATCGAGTCATTTGGTCCAATGCCTGTTGCAAAAATGCAACACTTGTTGAGGTATTGATGTACCACGCCCTTTGCAAAAATGAATACCCATTAAGAAGGTTAGCTTAATAATCTTAAAAGTTTTCAACATCCAACGTCTGTTGTGTAATGAGAGAGTTTAGGGTTAGGGGTCCAGAATTCTTAACTCATATTTAGGTGTCACTTCAACACCTGTTGATGAAGTTACAATGTCTGTTGAAATGCAACAACACTACACTTCTTTTTAAAATCTTTAATCAATAAATTAATGTACCTACAAGATCTTACACATGAACTCAAAATAAGAGTGAGCTTTTAGATGTGTTTGTAATCATAAAAATAAACTTAGTTTATAAAAACTCCTAAGCTAGATCCAACAACTTGCCCAATGGTTCTCCAAGCAGGCAATTGATGGATCTCCTTCATCATATCTTCTTTTAAAATCTTTTTCTAAACATTTTCCCTTCTTTTTCTTTGACTTTGTTGGTTAGTCATCTTCTTTCTAATAAAAAGATAGTCATCACAGTAACACGTGTCAAAGGAACAATGTTCATCTCTTTTAAAAGCATAAATAGGACATTTGTTAGCTTTGAAATAAATAATCAGGATATATCTTTTAATTCATATGGACTCATCATGAATTAGGTAGAGAAAATTGATGAACTTGAAGATGAAAGAGAAAAGGATTTTCAAACCTCATATCTATAGTACCATTAACTCTTATGTAGTAGACTGGCTTAGTTGATTGAATAGGTTAAGTGTTCTCATTCATCTTTTCATAGTTGGTTACCCACTTTTTCTAGGAGGAGCTGGAGAAGTTCATTCCTAGAAATTTGCTAAAAATATGTATGCATGTGGGAGCATTTTAGGTATTAGCTATGATTAGTAAAACATCATTCTCATGAGGCAGATAAAGATCAATTGCACGACTTTGAACCTTATAGATCATTTGATAATAGAGAGTTGTTGTTGTAGTTGTAACAATCTGGGAAGCATTAGTGATCTGGATTTAAACTTTTAAGGCAAAAAGAACATGAGGATCTTTGAGTGAAAGATTAAAGTTGGGATAGAAGGTAAACATGACAAATACAACATTTAAAGAGGTTTTTACCGTTCTTATAATTGCATGTTGGTATTCTAGGTAGTTGTATAACTAGGCAATATGAGCAAACATAGGTAAACCTTTTTTGCCATGGTAACTAATCGCCAACTTTATCACGCCAAAATGGATGTGGGAGTAGCCCTACACAATCCATAGGTGTATAAACTTTGATGGAATATCTAAGTAGACTAATTGTTCTTCTCTTCTAGCTTGAATAGGACATTGATCAAAACCAGAATGAGGATTGAACATATTCTTTAATGGCTTTAAGAGATTGTTTGATTAAGGTTTTAATGGAAAAGGTCCAGGAATTCTTATATTTTTGGAAAGCATTATAAGGGTTAAGGAACAAAATATTAGTTTCTTGTATTTTTGGTTATCAAGGACATAACTAAGCTCATCAAGATAGTATATTTTAATGGATAAAGATCTTCTAAAGATGAGGGGAGGAGGTACAGTAACTATTAAATGAACAGACATAGTGGTTTGAGAAGAAATAGAAGACTCAATTGATGTACTCATATTTGGATAGAATGCCCTCATCTTCACACATACTATCTATTCACCCCTTCTAAACATGAACAAACAAGGCTTTGATACCATGTTTGGTGTACTCATATTTGGATAGAATGCCCTCAACTTCACACATACTATCTAATCAACCCTTCTAAAGATGAACGAATAAGGCTCTGATACCATATTGTAATGTATGACATACAATTATAACTAGTGCAAATAACATAGGTATCTCCAAGCCATCAATAATGCACCTGTCCTTTTAGTACGCCATACATAGAGAAAATAGTATTCAATAGCTGAGATGGATACTAAAGATAAAGAGGAAAATAGTAATATATTCTTAACTTTAAGCAAATAAGTTTTTAAGGAAACATCATTTATTAAATATTAGGCAGTGTCTATTGTTAAATGTTTTCTGCCTCAAGCATATAATTAAAGCTCCTTCTATAGATGGAGCAAAAGCTAGCTAATACAAACAACCATTATTGGATCCTATGTGCATCGCATAAACTTATCTTACAATTAGCATACATAGCAAACACATGCCTGCAGTATTAAAACATAATATTATTTATAGATAGGCTTATGTGATGGGGACATGTTAAGATTATGATAGTTTGAGTCATCACAATCGATAGATTCTTTTTCTATGGGCTCATGTCTGATGTGGTAATCATATAGCTCATATGGGTCCTGAGAATTCAGATTAGTTATGCAGTCTTTTAAGGTTAGATCATTATGCAGACACTGGGGCATAGGTGACTTAAGCCACTATCTTTTATTGGCCATAAGGCTCTTGTGGTATCCAACTGGTACAAAATCTCAACGAGCATCTTCTATTAGAAAGGGCTATATATCTTTAAGGTTCACCTTATTCTGTTCACACATAAACCTTTAGAATTCTCTAAATTGTTCATGGTGTTCCAATGCATCACAGAGGGAGTATTGATTTTCTCCATAGATATGAAGGCATCCCATGGGTCTAATCCCAGTTTTTGAAGCTCTTATTAAGCAAGGTCGATGAAGGGTATAGATAACTCTTTTATGTGCAGTTTGAGGTTCACAATACCTATACTTAGAGTATCAAGAGGAAATTCATTAGTCCAATGACTAGAACCATTCAAGGAATATGACTAGATGAAGATTTTTTATGGTTTTTCTTTTGATCTCACCTAGATATGTCCAGAAAATGGTAGGGATAGACTTTTATTGCAATAGTATATAAATGGCAAAAATATCATAAAATGATGAGAAACTCCTCAGGCCATATCCATGAACCATCATTTGTAGTGTAAAAGTCTAGAAAGGAATAAATCTTTAAGAATATGTACTTTGGATAGAAACCAAGTATATTAAGAAACACAGGACCATATAGCTTAATCAATAAGGACTGATAAACTAGAATTTGTTCTTTGGCTAGGTGGGAAAGCTTGTGACTGGTAGGGAATCTTATTTCTAGTGGTTTACTAGTTTTCAGGAATGGTTATAGAGGAATAGAGGATGATGTTGAGGAAGCCATATAGAGCAAGTGAATGGTTAACTCTTTGTGTATCAAGAAGATTGTGTTAGGTTTTGATAAGAAATCTAGTATCAAGTTTTTATCTCATTTTATATACTCAACTTCAAAACTATATTTGTTGAACTATTCTTTCAGTGATGTAATTTAGGATGTGTCACATTCTTACCTTTAAATTCAAACATCTTTAGAAATGAAGAATAGTCCATGAGAATCATGAATTGATGTCCAATCAGATGGAATTTGTACTTTTTTATGTCATTTTTTACTGTTAATATTTCTTTGAAAGTTGAGTGATAATGGATGTAACATCCCTATCCACATTCATTGGCATTCTCACATGAACCTATTCATTGCATAAATGATTTTCAATCCCACATGAACATAAGCATTGGATAAATGATCATTTAGATATGTGAATTAGATAAGCACGATGATGACACTTGCACCATTGCATATGAGACACTTAAACATATATGTAATGTTTGTATAGTTGCATGGCAAATTATCTTATGTTGTGTGCATGTTATAATATCATAAATAATGGTGTTTTAGAGCTTATTTAAAATTATAAGGAGCATATGGGGATTAAGAGATGGATGGAGGTGACTAAGGAGTGAAGAGGAGGGACTAAAGGGGAAAAATGAACTTCCAAGTAATGGAAATGATACACCATGATTTTGTCTTGTTATAATAGGTTTACAAGTGGAATTTTTCAGCCTTTAGGATCAAAATAAAGAGGTTAAACATGAAGGGTGAGAGCTAAGGAAAAAAGAAAGAAAAGAAGAAGAAGAAGAAAAAGAAGGAGAGGGGGAAGAGTGAGCTACTTAGGAAGGAATCCTAAGCTTTTCTAGTTCTTGGAAAATATGTAAGTTATTCTAGTTCTTGGAAAATATGTAAGTTAATTTATCTTCTTCCCACATGAAATTAATCCTTCATGACATGTTAATCAAGCATTGTTAGTAAGAATTATGGAGTATTTAAGGTAGAGCGCATGTATGGAAGTTGCAATTCAAGAGAAATAAGAGCTAATTGTGTTGGTTTTGTTGTTAGAGCAAAATTTTGTACCTATAATTTCATAACCATAGAAGAGGAATTAGGGTAAGTGCAAAATATGAAAGTTATAGCTTTATACCCCATCTAAATACATGTAAAACAGTTTTGCTTAATTTGGTGTATGCGAGGAGATATGGCTCTTTCATTAGTGTTGGTTCACAACCAACTGAAATCATCTTAGTCTTTTTGTTTTCTTATATTTTGATGACCTTATGTTCGGATTTAGATAGTGTAAAATAGGAAATTTATAGTTATATCCCCTCTAAATACCTATAAAGCAGTCTTTCTTGGTTTATTATGTGGAAAGAAATATGGCTTATTAATTTTGACTGGCCCTAAAACTGATGAAATCTCATTAGCCCTATAATTTTGTTTTCCAAGAATTAGATGACCATAGATTTGGAATTTGATGATGTGACAAACTAAAAAGTTGTATACTTAAGTCTCATCTACATGCCTGTGAAATATTTTTGCCAAATTTAACATGGTTGTTGAGATATTTTCCCTTCATTATGACTAATTGTCAACGTGTTAAAAATCTGCTCACCTTGAGATTGGTCATTTGTTTTGATGACTTTATATACTGAATTAGACAATGAATAAAATATAAAAAATATTCCTTTATATTTTTTGTAACTTCGAGTAGATTAGTTTTGCAATTGAATTTGTATAATTTGAGATATACCTAAGAATGTAAGACCTACGCAAACTGAGATGACAGTTAAATAGGGCAAAATTCAAAAATTCACCACATTTTCTATGTGGCTTATATTGACCTAAAATTTGAATATGTTGTAACATTATGTGTCTAGTTTATTTGAAAAAAAAGAATCAAGTCATTTGGATAAGTATATCTAGAGTTATTACTATAAGAGTGTAGCAAGGTCAAGTTGCCATATAAGGAAATTATGCATAAACATTCGGTCCACTTGCATGGATTATGCCATAGTTGCATACCAAACATTCATAATCATTTTGACATACTTATAACCATGTATGTATAAAATGTTAGGATCTCAACACTTTAAGAAAGCCCTAGAGAGAGAACCAAACCTACCACAAAGGTTGGTCACATCAAAAGGTGAGTAAAACCATAATTAGATTCTAATATGTATGTATGATAATTTTATGATATGATTATGTTCTATTACATATATATGTGATTGAATTGTTACATTTTACATGTGAATATAAGTCAAATGAGAATTATATGCTCTTAATGATTACTTGATATACCATTATGAATGAAACACTTGCATATGAAACTAAAAATATGTTGTGACCGACTTGTCAAACACTTACAAATCACTTGGAAAAGGGACCAATATGTCCTATTAGCACATGTTATTGATCAAATACTTCACTTATTGCATGTTAGCCAACAAAATCAAATGTCACTTGAATCATATGAATTCTCAGAAGCAGTGTTGCCTTGCAAGGTCACGATAAAAATTAATTTATTGCATTTGCACTTGCATAGTCAATTGTTATACTTGTAATATATCCTGATGATATTTGATTATTGGTTGTGCTATAAGAATCCGATTATTATTTTTATTCATTAAATCGCGACTCACCAAATTGCAATTATGTTTTTTAGATACTGAATCATAAGGTTGGATATTTTGGTGCATAGAGACACATGGATCACAGGTCATCGACTATATTCTAACTCTCTCTCTCTCCTTGTGTCATGTACATATATCTAGATAGGAACTAGTTTATGGTCACTAGCGTTGAACATTAGTTAACATATGTATACATTAAATATATGTTGGATTGTGTATGTATAATGAATAACCTTTATGCATATGTATTTTTGGATATGAATGTCATGATTTGCAAATGAAAATGGTTGTTACAATGGACTTTTGAATCTTTGAACTTGCTATTGACATGTGCATATATATTTTTTTATTGTCTTTTTCTTCTAAAAGTATTACGCCCAGTAATAATCACTCGCATCAGTTTGCAGTATCATTTTCCCTGTTGAGAGAATTTGTAATGGTGACATGAATAGATTTATACAAGCGTCAAGTTTTTAAAATAAAATTAATCGTTATCATTATATATTTATCATTAAGAAAAAATCACATGATAAATCACATTTAATATATTGTAATTTGAATTAACATTTAATTAATTAATTGAATTTGGATTTTTTTGTGTCTTGCTTCATATAAATATATGCTTTTTATTTTTAATATGATTTCTATTAAAAAAATTATGCTTATTCCATTTTTTAGAAAAATATTTAGCACAAAATCTAATCTCATTTTTAAAATTTATTTAAATAAAAATAAAATATTTTTTTTGAATTAGGCTTTGTTTGGCATCATAAAAACTAGATTATAATATAGTTTGACTATTAATATAAGTTTGTTTGATCAATAGGTTTTATTTGGTAAACTAGATTATTTATAAAAAAAAGTTAGTAAAACTAGCGTTCAATTAAATAAGCTATATATTATAATTTTTTTTCATTTTACGCTTTTTTTACTTAAATGACAGTTAGTATCTATTTATTGTCATTTTACACTTTTTAGCTAACTTTACAGCTATTTTTACTAAATATTTTTGTAATAATCATCTAGATTATTAATTACCATATTTTCAATTATTAAATTATCATATTTAACAAAATTATAAGCCAGGAGCTAAATACGCGTACATGACGGGCATATAAAATACACAGATGCATCCTCTCTTATTTACTCAAATTTTTTAATGTGCCCCCATTGCGGCTCCCTCCCCTCTCTCTCTCTCTCTCTTTCCAACAAACAATGAAAAACCCTACTTTGTAATCCTTCCTTCTCTCTCTCTCTCCACCGTAACCTTAATTAGCGTATTGTTGATGGCGGCGGCAAGGGAACGGAATGGCAATTCGTACGATGACGGAGAAGGTTTCGGAAAGTTTCGAAAGCGGCCGTTTCGAAAGGTCCACTCGACGCCGTACGATCGTCCACCGGCTGCAATTCGAAACTCTACCCATGCTAGCAACACCAACGGTAACAATGGTTGGTTGTCGAAGTTGGTGGATCCGGCACAGAGGCTAATTACTTCCAGCGCTAACAAACTTTTTGCTTCCGTTTTCCGAAAACGTTTGCCTCCACCCCCACTGTGGCAGCCAGGTTCCTTTTTCGAACTGTTTGCTGGCAAATTTTTCCGAGAATTTTGGTGTTTGTATCGGAAACTCTCTATTTTTGTTCATTTTTTTGTATCGGAAACTCTCTATTTTTGTTCATTTTTCCTTCTTGTGAAATTTCTTTCATAGGGTTTTGTTGTTCTTCGTTATGTAATTTGTGGAATTGTGGAATCAAGGGCTGTTGGGGTAGGAAAGAAGTTTAGGGTTGAAATTGAGAATAAGGGATTCTTATATTGCTGTCCGTATTTTTTTTTTTTTTTAGATTTGGATGTTGGCAAATGGCTTTCTTTGACTAGGGTAAAATTTTGGCTCTGGGAGTTTTTTTTCTTTGCCCCAGGGTTATGCTTGGATTCATTTTGTACTTAGTTATGCTTGTAGCTACTTGATTATGTTTACTGCCTGAATTTTTTTTTTTTGTTTCTGATATTTCAAGATTAAAATCAATTTTATTGAAAATTATTCTTCTTTTCTTGCTTTTTTTTGGTATCAGTTTATATGTGAAGAAATTTATTTTAATTACATGGTGCAATAAACTTGGTTTTTTTTTTTTTTTTAATAGAAGCAAATGGGGAGAAGCTGGATAAGCAGCAGGAAGTAGTTCGGAGAGTAAGTATAAAAGCTTTCATGAATAAGAGAATGATTATATCAATTAAGCAGTTAATGGATTCATTTTGAGTGATTATTGACTTCAAAATGCTGTGGGAACAGAAGAATTATATAAATTTTCAATTTATTAAAGTTCCTATGATTGGGAGAGTAGTAATTTCTAGTGCGGGTGAGATTTCGTGTAGTGGGTTCTCTATATGTCATGTTGAGACATAGATATAACAATTTTTGGGTCAACTGGATAGGTAGCACAAAACAATACAATAACACATTTGATACATTGGTAACACATTTATATTGGGGCAAAAATTGAGATACCATAAAAGGGGCTTTGTTACCCAATAAATCCAAATATCATGGCTTAAGAAAAGTTAATGTCTCTGCATAATTGTGAAAATGGATTTTTTTTTAATAATAGAGGAATCCACAACTCTCTTCCTTATTCTTTATCAACACGTCATTTCACATCAATTTTGTCTTAAGAATGTAATTAGTGAGTTAGTGGGTCATCTCATAACACAATGATTATTTTCGTGTAATAGTTGGCTTAATGCAATACGAGCATGATAAATCTAAACCCAAACTTGTTATTTTTGTGTACTGGGTTTGTGTCGCGCCTAATATTCAACTCCTAGCTCAAATTGTATTCCTACCGCTACAACACTGAAAGGGGAAAATTTTTGCCTTTTGCAGTTGCCCACTTATACACCAAGCCAAAACTTTAGAGACATTTGACCTAATTCTTTGGTTGTCAAAAATAGTAGACCTGGAGTATTGGTTGGGCTATATACCATGGTTGAGGCAAATATTTTCCTGGTAGATGTGTTTCTTGGAGTTATAAATTAGGTTCGTAATATGATTTGCCTCTTTAGCGAAAGAAACATTATCTTTTGGGTTCTTTTGTTTGAGAATGTAGTGGAGTTTTGGGAAGAAAATGCATATGAGTTTATAAATGCCTTTGCATCATTGGTGAGAATCATAGCTGTTAAAGGCGTGCCCGTGGCGTGCTTGAGGCGCAAGGCGCACTAGGCGCTAGGTGTTGCGCCTTAAAAAGCCAAAAGCGGGTGCTGTTACAAAGGCGTGCTCCTTGGTGCGCCTTGGGCCTCAGGGGAGGTGCCCTTAAGGCGTGCCTTTTTGACAATCTTTACATATATATATTTTTTGGGTTTTATTTGTAAATAAATCTGAACTATTGATTAAAACAGTTTTGGTAGACCTTACCATACTTGATTATTTTAAAAATGAAAAACAAAAAAAAAATGAAACAATAAATCTGCTCTAGCAGTTAAAAAAAAAAAAAAAAAAACAGAAAGTTATAGCGAGACAGAGATATGCTCCAACCAAAAAAATAGAAGAAGAAGAAGAAAATTGCTGAAAAAACAAAAGAAGAGGGAGAAACTTTGCTCCAGTAAAAAAAAAAGAAAAGAAGAAGAAGAAAAAGTTGCTAACAAATAGAAGAATAAACAACTTAAAAAGCTTAGGAGCCTTTACTCTATGTGTATTGAATATTAATAGTTATAATATCATATCACTTTACTAATAGTCTAATGATAAAATTTTTAATTTTTAATTTTTGCGCCTCATGTCACTTAGGGGTGCGCTTGCGCCTTGCGTTTAGGCTTTAGGACTGCTTAGCGCCTTAGTGCGCCTTGCGCCTTTAATAACTATGGTGAGAATTAATTATCTCCATAATGGTATTGGAGACTCAAAAAGTTAGCTTTCAGAAGTACTCTTTAGATATTCCAAATTAGTGAGCTTACATACAATGGACACGATTAAAGATGCTAAGAGCATGGAAAAGAATAAAATTGTGAACCATGCTTTCAAAATGACCGTGGAAATTTGCTATAGAGCACTGACGATATTTCATTAAAGTCTGTGAACTAATGCAAATGACTGTCCTTGATTATAATTTCTAGGAGGTAATTTGCCAAACATAATTTTACTTATAATTGGAGGATTAGACTACTAAAGATATTATTGGAACTAGTTTTAGGCAAATTTCTGTGTTTTGTTAGGTTATGAAATGCGAGCAATTTTGTTATCTTGGACAAAAAAACATCTGATTGCAAGGTTAGATGGTTTTCTTCTATAACTTCTGTGTGAAGGGATGATCATTGGACCATCAAACTGCTTGGAACAGGAGTAACAACTTTAAAAAACTATTGTCACTTTACGCCTTTATTTTGGACATTAGGATTTCCATGGGAAGAATTGTTTTGTATCCCAAAAGCGTGACAGTATACCCATCGACTGATGGAATTAAACTGCTTTTTAAATTCTTATGGTGCTCCTATCTGTCTCTTCACTACTATGATTTGTATCCTGGTTACAGTCAATTTCTTAGTCTGTGTCTGTGTTATTTGCTTACTAAATTTCTCTTGTTCATTTTTTGGGTCCATTTAGTTTCATATTTTTGCAATTATTTCCATGTGAAGTACCAGTATTATGCTGGGTTAATTTAACTTGAAATTTATCTTCTGTTTGCAAATTTGTCTTTAAAGGATCCACTTGGAATACAAGGATCATCTGCCTGTGAAATTGATAATCCATTTAGTAGTTCTGATGGAGGTGGGCTTACTGAACTGGAGCTGATTCTGATGCAGAAGACATTTACCAGGCAAGTTATTGTAGCAAAATGGAGTGTGGCTGGTCTTGGGTGCACAAACTCCCAGGTTTCAAACCCGCAGCTTCCCTAATAAGCTCTATGGTCAAGCTTATGGAATAAAATGTGTTTTGAGCCTGGAAGTTTGTGCACTGACAGCCTAATGGATAGCCAAAATGTGGACCGCTCTGATGACGTCAAATTAACATTACTTGTGCATAGCAATTTACTGCAATCTCACACTCTTGAAGCCGCTGTTTTGGTGCATTTATTTGTATACCACCATTCCTTTGTCTTAAATCTATATTTGACTGGTGTTTCTGCAAAAATTGCCAGAACATGGTTAGTCTTGGATATATATTGAATAATTTATGAAATAAATCCTGGTTTTTTCTTGTTATCAGTACTTGATCGATTTGTATATCATATATTTGTCGTTTACACTCTTATATGATGTTTGTTTTTGGCAGTCCTTATCCTTGTAAGGATGGTCAGTTGGCCTCTTTCTTTATGGTTTAACACTGAGCCAATTCTTTCTTGTTGACTGCTGGGCTAATGCTTACATGCAAACTCAATCTAATTGTTCAAACGTCATAAATATATATATATATTTTTTTATGTCAAGCATGTTCTTGAATCAGTTATTGCACTTATAGTGTTTTTTTTTTTTTTTTTCGAATGATCATATGATGGTGGCATGCATAACACATTTTTTTTATTACTGCACAGGTCTGAGATTGATCGCTTGACAGCTTTACTGCAATCAAAAACTATTGATCTACCTGTTCAGAATCGAGAGAAGAAATTTGAAGTGATCCCTTCAAGAGTCCTAGATAGGAAAGAAGAGTTTCCAAATACTCCAGTTAAAGATCATGGACATGAGAGCCACCGCATTTCAACTCCCATAGTTAGTTCAAGTGTAGGAAATTTTACCTACTCCATTCTGCATTGCATATTTGCAAGTGCTTTTAGGCGGTTTTGTATGATTCTCATTGTTTCATGGAAAATATGTAAAATATGGATGTTCTGTATCTTATATGTGAATATTTGCATGTGCATTCTGTCATGTATATAAGCATAAAGATAAAATGTTAATTAAGTCTCTTTTTTCACATTTAGCGGCTGATGTCTTCAGGTTCTTGATGAGGATGTTGCTTCACCTGCAGAGCTTGCAAAAGCTTACATGGGTAGCAGGCCTTCAAAAATGTTCCCAGCTGTGGTCGATTTAAGCAGTCAACCTGTTGGGGAGGATCCTATTATGCAGGTTGATCTACCACTCAAGTTGCCTGCCATGCCGATTGTGCCAAGGTCTTCAAGTCGCGATGTGTCTATTGAAAATGGTTTTGTCACGCCCAGAACTCGAGGACGATCAGCTATATACAGCATGGCTCGGACACCATATTCCAGAGTTCAATCAACCTCTACCTTTCAGGTTGTTATACTTGGGAAATGTAATTTTGTTTGGGTTTTAATTATTTACATAAACTTTTGCATTTTCTAGGGTTCTGGGCCTGAAATTAATTTTATTGGTGCATCATCATCATCATCATCTCAAAGCATCTGGTTGAACAGCAGATCTTTTGGATCTAAACAAGGGGTATATGTTGTAAAAATCAGTTACACATTGTTTATAAGTTTCAAAGTCCACTTTAAAGATAATATTGTTTTATTATTTCAATTTGATTTTTTTTGCAGGCTTTAAAGCGAAGGAGTTCCGTTTTTGATAATGATATAGGATCTGTAGGTCCTATACGTAGGATTCGTCAGAAATCTAACCTCCTTCCTTCTTCTGCTATTCTCTCTATTCGCGGAACTGCACTTGGTTCTGATGCCACTCAAATTGCATCATCATCACAGAACCCAGTTTTAGCGAGACAGCCTTCAGGGGAAAGTGGGAATAATAATATTCATGGCTCAGGTCTTACGTCTGTCCCCACAAAGTCCAATGAGATGGCTTCAAAGATATTGCAGCAACTGGATGTGTTAATCTCGTCGAGGGAGAAATCACCTACTAAGTTGTCACCATCCATGCTACGTGGGCCAGCTCTGAGAAGCCTTGAGAACTTAGATTCTTCAAAGTTTCTGGAGACTGTTGAAGATAATAATAAGGTGGATATTTACCATGGTGCATCACCTGATGTGAGAGAGATGCTGTCTCAAAGTCGAGATAAGGTTGAGGAAATTGGTCCAATGAAGCTCATTCCTTCTCATGACAAGTCAGCTTCTAGAGAAAATAGTGTAGATCCCAAAAGTTTGGCAAAGAATAATGCATCTGATGTCAACTCAATGTCTTTTCCTGTGATGAATTCTGTTGCCCGACACTCTCCACAGAAGAAACGAGCTTTCCAGATGAGCGCCCACGAGGTTTGTGTTGTTTTTCATCATTGATTTGTGCACCTAAATCTGGCGAAGTGTCTTTGATATTTCATCAGTCTACTTGAGATATTTTATCTCTTGCCCAGCCATAGCATCAACAAGTTCTGTGCATTTCAAAATTCACTTTTTTTTTTGGCTGTAGGCCAAACCATTTATGCCTTGAACTTTTTTAACGTTACTGATGAAATTCTTGTGAAAAATTATCATCTATGAACTAATGCAAGGGTATTGGAGAAGCATCTTGGTATCTTTTGGGTAAACGTTGCAATTTTTTGTTGTTTTAATTTCCTAATTTTGTGTAGTAATATCATAGTGCTATTCCTCTCTATTGCAGAATTATTTGGAGCTTGAAGATGATGACCATTCTGATAGGGCTGCATCCACCATCTTGGATGCAGAGAGAGAAAAGCTGGATTCCACTTGGGGTGAAAATAAGTGCATTTCTGCTACGGTCGTCACATTGGAGCAGCCTGCAACTTTTTCACAAGCCAAACCTCAAATGAGTTCCATATTGGACTCGAAAACTCCAGGACCTTCTGATGCGTCGACAATTGCTGAAAAGAGCAGTGTATTTTCCATTCCAACAGCACCTTTTCCCAGTGCAACTGTCCAGCAGGCTGTGGTAGACAAGCATTCAACAGGAGCTTCTGATGCGTCTACAATTGCTGAAAAGAGCACTGTATTTTCCATTCCAACAGCACCTTTTCCCAGTGCAACTGTCCAGCAGGCTGTGGTAGACAAGCACCCAACTGTAATACCTGATAAAACTTCTTCACCAAATGAATTAAATGCTGCTTCTCCCATGGTTAGCTTCACAGACAAAGTTTTCCCGGAGGATGCAAATGGTTTCCCCCCTAAATCTAATTTCAGCTATGCTACAGTAGTGCCACAGTCAACTTTTTCTTCGACATCAATTGTCAGTGACTCCACTGTGTTTAAGTTTGGCACTTCTTTGAATCCTACATCAGAAAGTTCAAGCAGGTGAGAATGCATGTTTGACACTTGTTATTTTGGATGATTTTCATGGTCATTTGAGATCACGTAGTACTGTTATCTAATTTTCAAGATACAACTTCACTATGGCACAAAATTGAGACTTGAACTGGTGCTATACTTGAATGCACTATGGTACAATATTCAAAAGAGAGAATCACATGCCACCTTACTTGAAGGAAGCCCATTTTCTTGGTTCACTGCTTTACGTTCTGAATGGGTACAGGTTTTAACCAAGTTTTACTCAAATGACATCAATTGGGTTATATTTTACCATAAATATTTTTCAAACATAGACAAATAGTAGATCATTCAGTGTTGTTCAAAGCTCTAGGTGCTTATAAGTGCTTAAAATCTTGGAGCCTTGGCACAAGCTGCAAAATTCTGGGATGTGTCTAGGCATCAGTTAGTTCGACATCTGCAATTTTTAGTGAGAAATATATGAAAGAAGATAAAAGTATGAAAGTCAACTGTGAAACATAAGGTTTGATGCATTTGACCTATGGACCATTCCGTGAAGGATATAGGCAATAAGAATCAGACCAGACATTGTACTGCATGTTTCTTAATAATAATAATTATTTATAAAATATATTTGCATGTATTAATATTTACAGTATATTATAATTTCTACATATAATTTATCATTAAAATTTCTTGCTTAAATAATATATATAAATTTTAAACTTTGTGGGTGATGGCTTGCGGTTTTATCCAACTATTAGTCGTCATAGTCCTGACATTTCTGAAGGGTGCACTATTTCTTTACATTACCAGGAATGCCATTGGTTGGCCATCTATGTTTGTTTTCTCCAGCATGTCCAGTTAAGAGCGATATCTGTGGAAAGGTCTGGCCATAGCTAGATCCATTTTATTACTACTATTCTCACCATCCTACGTCCACTTCTTCGTCTTCTTTTTCCTTGGAACTTTGTTATTTTGAACTTTACATGGTGGTGGGCTTTTGTTGGTCTATTCTTAATCATTGTGCTAGTAATATATAGTCACAAGTGTTATTGTATTACAAGTCCTGCAGTTTGATAGAACAAAAAGGTAATAATTATTATAATTAGCATAGCAGTCATGATAACGACAATGCTTTTCTCTGTTCTTGAGAGATTCTGGTTGGACTTCACCTGTCATGCGTTATGACTGTTAGTTCATGAATTAATGATATATAGTAAGGGAGTTGATTATTTGTCTTCGAGGTGCTGTCGTCCGGAGTATATGCTGTTGATTCTTTTTTTTTTTTTTTTTCAGTTAATAACTTTCTATGGATTTCCTAAGCGCCCATTAGCTGGCTGGATGTTAGATTATTTTTTTCTCATTGTTGCTTTGCTTGGGCTGCCTTTTTTTAAAAATTAATTTTTGAATTGCTATGTACAGTTAAATTTCCAGTTGTCATGTTTGTTTGCCAGTTTGCCACAGCGGCTTGATCTGCTTCACCATTCATTTCAGCTGCTTTCTTCAGCAGCTTTAATGTATTTATATAATTTCTCTACAAGTGTCCAGAAAATAATTGATGTTTCTTACTGAAATTCAGTAGAAGGATTGGAGGTCTATTAATACATCATTCAACAAATTTTGTTGTATGGTTTATTATACTTGATACACGGATCAATTGATTCTCTTTTCCTTCGTCTTAATTTCATCTTTTCTGAATTCAACATTTGATCAGCATATCTTGTGGCATCTTCCATTATCTTTGTTCTGTGATCTGAAATGATTTCTTCCTTTGCCTACTGTGTAGTTTTGCTTTTACTGCTGTTGATGCAACAAAGACCGTGACAAAGGAGCCTGAAATGGACAAAACTGATAATAGGAATGGTTTGAAGGCTGTTATCTTTCGTTCAACTGAATCTGCGCCTCCATTAATTTCATCTTCGGCCACTAGCATATTCCTATTTGGAACGCATACTAATACTTCGAGTTTAAATGGGTTCCCTGTAGATGCTACATGTTCATTTCCTTTCACTGGCCCAGCTCTAGTTTCTGATAAAATTGCTGGGAAAAATTCATCGAGTTGTTCTACCAGTGCTGTTGTTAATGGCAGTAATAACACAGTTGTTATTGCTACCACAACTGCAAACGCCAACAGTGGCAGCAATGTATCTACATTGCCTTCAGCCCCTTCCTCTGTGTCTAGACCTGTTGTCAACTTTGGTTTCCCTGTGGTTTCATCAACTTCAGCCTCACCAGAATTAGCACCTACTGGACTAGGATTGACAGAAACCAAGACGAAGGAAAGCTTTAACTTTGGCAGTACATCCTCTGCAATAACGTGCACTGGAGGCAGTTTTTTGAGTGGTACATCCTCTGCAATGGTGAGTACAGGAAGTGGCATTTTACTTGGAACATCATCGGCAGTTGCAAGCACTGGAAGTAGCGCATTAGGTGGCACAATCTCTGCAGTTACAAGCACAGGCAATGGTTTGTTTAGCTTCAGCACTGGAGCAAGCACTTCTGCTGCATCTAATCTGTCAGAGAGTTTTCAGACTTCTGCTGCTACTGGTGCTCAGTCTTCTGGAACAGGGACTGTTTCTGGTACTTCAACTCAGAGCATGCATATCCAATTAGCCCCATTTGCATCATCTCCCTCTTTTGGGATAACAGCAAATGCAGCTTTTTCTTCTGGAGGTCCCTTCTTTAGTAGTCTATCTTCTACAAGTTCTACATCTGGGCTTGTCTCTTCTACTTCTGAGGCCAACTCCGTTAGCTTCGCTTCTAGCTCTCTGTCACCAGCATTTAGTTCTACCTGTCAGTCGCCTGAATTTTCCAATTTTGGATCTGCGTTTGATTCTACATCTTCCTCTACTGGGTTTGCACTTGTAGCAACCTTAGCTTCTAATGCTTCTAGTGGCACTGCATTGACCCCCATGATGTTTGGATCATCTGCTAATACTTCATCTGGTTCCTTTTTTTCCTTCAACTCACCTGCGGTAGCTACTCCATCACATTCTGCCTTCGGTAATCCTAATTCTGCCTTCCCATTTGGTAACTCGTCTTCATCTGGTAACAATGATCAGATGAACATGGAGGACAGCATGGCCGAGGACATTGTTCAGGGAACGCCATCTGCGGTTTCTGGACTTGCTCAGCAAGAAGTTGTACCTCTATCATCTGGCTTTCCATTTGCTGCTCCATCGGGAGTGAATCGGTTTAGCTCGACAATTCCATCAGGTGGGAATCAATTTGTCTCTACAACTCCATTTGGAAATCAGCTGAATCTAGCAGCACCACAGAGTAGAGCTACATTTCAGGCTTCTGGTGGTGAGTTCAATGCTGGGGGGAGCTTCTCGTTGGGCAGTGGTGGTGGTGACAAGTCTACCAGAAGAATGGTCAGAATCAAAAGACAGCCGCGGAAGAAGTGAACATCATTTATTGTGGGAAGTTGCCATTGCAGTCACAGGCCCCTGGGCTTGTGGTGATACACAAAATAATCATAATGACGAGGGATGAACAGCATAAATGTGCTCTCAATTGGTTGCATCAGATTATTCAGTGATGATGCAGGTAATTCCATCCCTTTGGGCTCTGAAGATGTGGTGATTCTGTTTGCTGTGTCTCCTTTTTCTCTCTTCATGGCAAATTTGATGGTCGTAAGGCAGACATAGGTTGTCACAATTTTGTATCAGTTATCTTAGCAAATCCAAGAAAATTTGTGTTTTAGTAGTGCTAGCTTAGAGGATCTATGGTTGCCAAATTCGCTTTGTAATGTGTTCTCTTCTACCTGTCTTATGTAATATAACATGAAGAGAAATTGATGTTGTGAATTTGCTTGAAAGGCTGTGTTTAGCGGTTGCAGGCATTTGAAAATGATCCACGCTCGTGTTATGATTGTATGATGTTCTGATCACATACCTTGCATTTACCCATTGGATCTGCTATCTACAATCTTTTATTGTGGATTTTCACTTGCAATGATATGATGGTGCTGTCCTTGATGTGATGGTGCTGACCTTGTTTGTTCTTCTATGAATATTTGTTTACCACATTTAAAAAAAAAACAATGGGTTTTTTGTTTTCCCCCATTTGCCATTTACAGAATGCTTAAGGCATTGAGTGCCTCTTATTTGACCAAGAGGAATTGTAATCTACGCGTGTGTATTATATATATAAGAGATTTTATTCTCATTTTGATTAGTTAATAACGTGCAAGTGTGTTATGTGTTTGTAGGGTTTTGAAGGCAAAATCAATAATTTACCTCTTATACTTCTCGCGATTGGTTATTGTGATATCTTAACTTTAAAAATAATCGATTTAAGCTTAGCATTTGATTTTTAGTCAATAAAATCTTTGTAGTACAACACGTTGAAGTAACATGGCAGGTAAACCAATAAAACAAGACATGAAAATTAAAAAAATAACAAAATATAAGTACTCTTTCTCTCCTCTCTTACTCTCTCAATCTGGGGATATACTCATTAGAGTTTACAATGCTATAAAATTAGGCAAATGGACATGACAAAAGTGAAATTGAAGATATATATCTTTTTTGTCCTTTTCATTTATATTTAATTTGTCTATCTTAACTTTTGTCTGGACTGCTCTTCTGGGTCTTTAATCTAGTGAATGACTTAATTTTGCTTAGGTCATCCTTTTTGGGTTTTCGAATTAGCAAGCTTGGAACTTGCTAAAGGCTCTTACCATTGAGGTGAAGTGGTACTTCATGTACCATCATTCAAACCATTGTTCGCTAAGGCTTAGTTCTTCCACATTGGAGTGGACCAAATGGTTGTCCCACATCTCTGATCATGGATATCTGTTAGATGTACCCTTGGTGGAGACTGATTGGGGTCACTTTGAGGAACTATGGTGATTATGTGATCATTTCTGCTCTATCATTTGGCACTTTAATGATCATTCTTGAGTTTGGTAGTAATTGGAGCTTCTTAGGATGAAGAGAGCTTCCTTTCTCTTTTCATAAAGGGTCCACTCACTTGCCTGCCATTAGGGTTTCCACTTGTGATGATGCTGACTACGAGGCCTAGATGTGTGATGCATAGGGAACATAGGATGCTAAGATGGAGTAGTAGTGTGATTTGAGAAAAAATTATATATTTCATTTATTTCATGTGTGTTGGCCCTAGGCACTAAGAAGGGGGTTGAATTGGTGTATAAAAAAAAATTAAAAGTAAGGGATAAAAAAGAGTAGAAAATGAGGCACACGATTTAAGCCTAGACCATATCTAATTAGTGGTGGTCTTTGTGACACAATCAATATGTCCAAGGCTTCCTTTCGTTTGTGGAACTTGGAGATTGAGCTTCTAAGTTGAATGACTTCTCCCTTTAAAGAGTCATTCTCCTTTCTCAATGAAGCCAATGAGGAAGATGATGTACAAAGATTTTCCATAGATTTTTTGAACTCATCATTTGATGCTCTCAATTTGCTTACAATGTCATTGATGGATTTATAATCATCTTCTAATTTTAGACATTTTATTTTGTAAGACTTCATTTGTGACTTGTATTTGTCACATCTCATAGTTAGAGCCTCTAGAAGCTTTTCATCTATCTCATCAAATTCATCAAAATCAGAATGAGAATGGGAAGTACTTACCTCATTTGTATAATCTTCTTGTGCCATAAAACAAATGTTGGTTATTTCTCCTTCTTCGTCATCTTCACTTGAGCTATCATTCCAAGTGGCTAAAAAGCTCTTCTTCTTC
>CATIWR010322958.1:0-24835 GCA_949677035.1 Omphalea diandra | reverse complement strand
AAGTAAATGTTTGATTGTGTGTAGGATGGATAAAACCTATATGCATATGTATTTTGAACATGAATGATATGAGTTATGTAAATGAAAATGGTCGTTACATTTATTGGTATCAGAGCTAAAATGAATTGGTCATTACACTTGTCTTCAGACTTCTTCTGATTCCATTATTCATTATTCTTGTGCTTCTTTCTTTTTTTCCTTAATCTAGCTTAATGTACCGCTAGGCTATAGTGATCAGCTTAGTATAAGAGTCAATAGTTTTTGTGTTGAGTTTATCCTTAAGTCTTTCAAATATCATTATAGATCTTATGGCCTTTACTTTTGCCTCCATGTTTATACTCTTAATTTGTATTACTTTCTTGTCAAACCGATTGATGTACTCCTAGAGAGTTTTGTTTTCTCATTGCCTACAAGACTCAAACAATTTGTTTTCCTCTTATGAGCAATGTTAGTAGTAAAAGTAATAAGGAACACCACTTCTAGCTCCTTGAATGAATGAATCAACATAGTAAGAAGTTGCATGTACCATCTTTGTGATGTTGAGGAACACCTAGAGAGGAAGGCATTCAAAATATCATTAAGCAACATCATCATTTAGAATATGGACAAGTGTGTTCGAGGGTCTCCCATTCCATCACATGTTTGAAGTGTGGGAAGCTTCCATTTTGAGGGGGATTTCTCCTCAATAATCACCCAACCAACAGTGAGACCTCAAGAGACCTCCTCACTAAAGGTGTTGAGCTTTTTCATCCAAATGTCTCTTCCCTTCACTTATCTTTGGAGTACGCATCCTAAGGGTATGCCTCTTTCTATAGGTCAGCTTTGGTCACCTATTGATTCCTAAGTGTTGGTCTTGTCCTCACTTTCTAATATATGGTCTTTAAACCCTAATGTGTTTGACAAGGGAAGGGTCCCCTCAGTTTGCTTTCCCCAAGGTTGCTGAGGGTTTAAAACTGCCAAACTAGTGGTCAAAGCATCAGTCACTTGTGTTTGGAAAGTGTCTAAGGTAGCCCTCATAGTCCTAGTCAAGGCTTCTTAGAACAAGGTTATGGCATTATTTATTGTAGCACTAGCAATTGGGTTAAGGGCAACTTCCAATTGAGTAGCATTGTGTAAGGAGTTTTGCTCCTTTTGAGAGAGATTGAACAAGTTTCTAAAGTTACTAATTTCAGCTACTAATTAAAGGTTATAAATTTGAATTAAGGAAAGAATTCATTACAAAACATAGGAAAAAGATTTTCACAAATGACACTAATTGATGGCTCCTGATTACAAAACTGGTACAAATAGGCCAACAAGAAAACAGTGCAAGTAAGCTAAGGGGTTGTGGGTTACACAACCACTTTGATGCTTAAGTTAGAGTTTGCTTTTTTTGAGAACTTGAGAGTTTTTTCCTTTTTTGAGAACATAAAAGCTTGAAGATGATAGAATAGTGATAACAAAATTGTGAATAATAAGAGTAGTAAAAAGATAATGATAATGTGTTCCTGTTTTATGTTGGAATCCTTTAATTATGTTGTGATAACCATTGATGTGATCCTGAAATATATGAAAACGTATCTTTCCATAATTACATGATCTTTGATTATTATGGAAACGATCTCTTAGGTCTTTTGAACATTAAAAGTGTTTTGCTTATCATTGATGTCTTCTGAACGGTATCACAATTTACTGTTCACTCCCCTAGTTTTCATTTGCCTATGAGACTACTCGTTTGTAGGCAGGTGTCCATCCACGAGTTGTTTGGTAATATGAGGGCTATCAGTACTTTTTCATCTTGTTATATATATATATATATATATATATATATAGGATTAAAGTTTTGAATTGATTGAAATACGCTTAGTTCAATGATTATGTATGTAATTATTTATTTATTTATTATTATTATTATTATTAACATATAATTTGAATTTGGTTTTTAAGATTAAATTAGATAAAAAAAATTATAATTAGATTTTATTTAGATGATTCAAATAGAGTGGAATTTAACAAACTTTTAGTTTTATATTCTTAAAATATTTAACAAATATTCTATATAAAGATTTATATTTTTTATCTTTTGAATAAATATTGAAAGTATACATGCAATACATGTGATAAAAAATACTAAAATAAAATTTTTAAATAAACTTAAAAATTTTTCAATTTTAAAGTCAATATAAGTACAAAGTTGCTATTAAATTTAAGTCAATCAATTTATGTTATAATTAAAGACAAAAATAGAATATTAATGAAAAATATTAAATTTTGAATACATTTAAATATTATATATTGAATATTAGAATTTAGAAAATAAAAATAATACACAATTTCACATATCGAGACACGACAAAATAACTAGTATATTGATGTTGTTAAGTTATCGAGCTAGGAAGTTTGAACAAGGCTCTTGAGCTAAGGTCGAGTTACTTGCTTTTCTTGGTTGAGGTAAAGTACGAGTATGAGTATGTAAAATGTATGAAATACTTGGTTAAACCTCTTATATAGTGATTCGAGTGGACTATATTTGTATTTGATGAGTACTTTGTTTCCTTCATGATAAGATTTTTTTTTTATGAGATTATCATTTTCTAATTAGGATAAGAAATGGATTGAAGAGCCATATATGGGTCAAGTCAACATCGTCTTATAAGCTAAAAGCTCATCTTAGACTGAGTTGGGCAAATGATAAGTTACATGATAGAGGTCCTTAATGCCAAGTTGTGCCTTACCTATATATATATATATATATATATATATATGTAAAGTATGCAAGCAAGTTGCATATTTATGCAATTAAATTAACTAACAAAATTTCGCTTATCACATTTTGAGGGAAGAAAAAACTTACATAATCAAGCATAACCTTTTGTTTTCCTTTTCCAACTTAACTGATGGATATTGAAGCATGATCCATCAACCGGATTATAGCCCATGTGATCTAAGTAGAAACTCAATCTCTATTTGATCAAATAGTAAACAAGAATGCTAAACTTAATAGTTTTGGTCCAAGTATGCATTCCCTAGATCAACTATTGTATTGTATTTATATGAGTTGTTATAACATGGATCTCAATATAGATTAGAGGTCTATCACAGGTGTTATAAACAAAAAAATCCCTCGCACCTCTTTTCATTATGAATATGGGCTGCTTTGTTTGTTAGTAAGTTTTGTACTTAAACGATAATAATTATTATTGAGCAGGAATCAAATTAATATATGTACTTCGCCTCCAAAATACGCATTTTGATTTTTCACAACTCATAACATATTTTCAAGTTATATTTTTTTTTATATAAGATATAGAATTTAAACGATTAAATATAAAAAAAATAAAAAAATTATATATTTATAAATTAAAATTAAATGCAATTTAATAGAACTATGATTAAAAATGTTTTAAAAAATTATAGATACAAAAAAAGAACTATAAAAATATAAATTAAATTAAGAAAATATAAAAAATGGGCATCAAAGGAATAAATTTTATAGTGTTTATGAATTTTAATATTATAAAAAATTGACAATATCAAATTATTTAACTACATGTCATCAAGATGTATGTTCATTAGTCAAGCACTACAGAGTTAGTCAAGTACTATAGAGACATTAGTATTTGTCTGTAGATTCATTATTATTTTTCTACAAATTTATTATAAACGAACTCTTGATTCATTAGTATTTATTTACAGGTTTATTATTATTTGTCTACAAAAAAGGGAAGGTTTTTTTGAGCCTAAAAAAAGGGAAGGTTGTCCTTGAACTTGGAAAAGGAAAGGTTATTTGTGTACCTTAAAAAGGAAAAAGTTGTTCCTGACCCTAAAAATGAATAAAAAAGCCTAAGTGAAAACTTGGAGAGTGGATTAGGCACATTATCGAACCACTATAAAAATCTTTATGTTTGATTTAAGTGTTTGCTTCTATTATGGTTGTGTTTTTTTGTTTTTATTTATAACCCAATTCACCCCCCCTCTTGGGTTGCCATATCTACCACTCAGAATTCAACATTTGGTATTAGAGCTTGACCACTTTTAAAGCTTAAGTGCAATGAGTATACAGTAATGGCAGCCTAATATGAGCATGGACCAAATGGACAGTTAGCTATAAGACCTCCCTTCTTCAATGGAACAGACGACCAATATTGGAAGAACAAAATGTATTACTTTCCTATATCTAAATCCATTGAGTTTTGGAGAATTGTAGAAAGGGATCTATACATTCGAATGAAAATACTTACTGATGGGACTCAAATAAAAAAGGACATTGATGAGATGTCTGAGAAAGAAAGAAGACAAGTTCCTAACAATGACAAGGCCATCCATATGCTCTTTTGTGCCTTAAGCAAAAGTGAATACAACAATGTGAGCATGAAATTGACTGCTAAAGAAATTTGGGAAGCTTTAGAGATCACACGTGAACGAACAAACCAAGTCAAAAAAAAAACAAGATGGAGACCCTTATTTGTCAATATGAGACCTTCCTTATGAAGTCAGATGAAACAATCTAAAAAATGTATGATCAGTTTATTGAGATTAATATTAATATGAAACCTTCCTTATGAAGCCAAATGAAACAATCTCACAAATATATGATCAGTTCATTGAGATTACTAGAGAAATGAAGGCTCTTGGGAAATCATTCACGAATGAGGAACTTGTGAAGAAAGTTTTAAGGTGTTTGCCTAAGGAGTGGCTTGGTAAGGTCACCACTCTCAAGGACTCAAAGGACTTGAAGACCATGCCACTTGATGAGCTGCTAGGAAATCTCATTGATTATAAGATGAACCTGAACAAAGAAGCTCCACCCACATCTGAGGATATAAATAAGAAGAAGATTGGAATAACTCTCAAAACTACCCCTAATTATCTTAGCTCAAACGATGATATAAAGGGCTAGATAAAGAGCAAATAACCCTTTTGACAAATAAATTTAAAAGAATGTTAAAGAAAATTTAGAAGAATGTTAAAGAATAAGGTAAAAGGCAAGTTTGAGCATATTAAATGCTATAGATGTGAAAGGCATGGCCACATGAAAGCAGACTGCCCAAAAGCTAGAGCTGAAAAGAAGGGCAAAAAGAATAAGAAAGTCTATAAAGCCACTTGGGATTACTCTAGTGCATCAAAACCAAGTGAGGATGAAGAAGAGCCAAGGACATAGAGAAGAGAGAGAAATAATCTTTCGTCTCATGGCCTTAGAAGAGAGCTATTCAAAATAGGAATGTCTTAACTCTTTTGATAGTGATTTAGATGAGGATGATCAAGAGTTAGAAAACATATTTACTATTGAAAATCTTATTGAAGCCCTAAAATCCATCAATAATGATCTTGATAAAAGTTTTAATAGAAACAAAATATTAAAAACTGAATTGGTGGAACTAAAGAAAAGTTTTGAGCTATTGCAAAAAGAAAATGAGGCTTTGAACCAACAAAAGAAATTTTATCAAACGTTATCTTCTCAAAATGAGAGTCTCAAGAAAGAGATCTCAATTTTAAAGGATTCATTTGCCTCTTTTACTAAAGGAAAAGAAAAACTTGATCTTATTTTGGTCTCTCAAAAGACTTCAAGAGATAGACAAGGCTTAGGCTTTAATCATTCTAAACCTTCCACTTCTAAGCCAAAATTTGTTAGAGCTTCTACCAAAGCTAAAACTCCCTTACCTTCATCTGAATCATATGTGCATAATCATAGTTGCTCACACCCTTACTCTTAAAGGCCAAAGGCAAATCATGCTTTCATTTATGAACCAAGTATTGTAAAAATACATAAGTGCTTTCATGTTTTAGGTGCCAATCTTTTAGGATGTCACCTTACTCATGCTCTACACAAGAGTTTAAAAAAGCATTTGTTTGGCAATGCTTATATTGTGGAAATTATGGTCATAAAGTATACTTGTACTATGTCAGGTTGAGAGATGAACATGTTTATGTTGTTAACCGCCTTAGACCCAAAAGAAAATGGGTACCAAAGAAAGTTTAATTTTATAGGTTTAGAGGCTCCTCACCCTCTGCTTAAAATGAAGAATCAAAAAGTTGGAGCTATAGAATTTAAAGAGGGGTTGAAGCTTCTTTTGAAAAAGACTTATTTTTTAGGAAAAACATAACAATTGGTATCAAATGGTATCATTAACTGTAATGTATCTTTATCCCTCCTTTTGTTTTGTTCAACATGCTTTTGTTGAGGGAGAGTTAGTTTAATGAACCAATATTGATATTAGTTTAGAGTTTTTTCTTATTTTAGGAATCTTCAGCAACTATCTTTCCTTTCTTGCTTTCCTCAATTTATGAAGAGAATGTGTAACTCCAAGTTATGTCAACTAAATTTGTGTTTAAATATCTTAGGTGATTTATTAGAAGAAAGCATAAAGATAGGGGGAGTTTTCCTTTGCAATTTGTTTTGTATTTTTGGAACTGTCATGTTTGCTTTGTCTTTAAGGAAGTTGGTTTAAATTTTAGAAAGGGTATGTTTGTAATGGGGAGAACATTTTTTTTAAAAAGGAGAATTTTTGTATATCTTTTTGTCATGATGACAAAAAAAGGGAGAAATTTTGGATGTTTTGATTTGATGATTTGATTGTTTTGTTTGGAATCACTCATGTGCATAGCCCAATACTTGGTATCTTCTATGTGTTTAACATCCAACATTTGGTATATTTGGTATCTTACGTGGCTTGTTAAGTAGCATACTTGGTATCAAGCCTTATATGGATATTTCAATAATTGGTGTCAAACGTTTTGTGGATATTTTGATTGGTATCTTATTTGTAGTTTTGTGTTTTAACATTTGGTATTCTTTGTGTGTTTAAGTTTTGTATTTTTGGTTTCAAAGCATCTTAGTTTTGTCATCATTCAAAAAGGGGAGGTTGTTGTGAATGTTAGGGAAGAATATTTGGAGAACATGTAACCCCAAGGCATTGGACTCACTCCTCTACTTTAAATGATGTGTTTTAAATGATAACAAAACTATTATTTTGAAGGATAAAAAAACCAAAAAAAATTTTAATATTTGTATTTTAGTGTTTTTAGATAATTTGAACAGACCTTATGAACGTTAAAAGGGGAAATTGTTGTGAATACTTGGGCCAGAACAAGTTCAATGGGCGTTAAAGGGCCAGAACAAGTTCAATGGTGCTAAAGGGGATGATTTGAATAGACTCGATGAACGTCAAAGGGCTAGAACAAGTTCAATGGGCGTTGGACCATTAAACAAACATTGAAGGATGAGCAATGGATGTTGATTGGATACTACCCTTTTTCCAAAGTCTTCTGGACCTCGTAACAGGCATTGCCCCTTTGCAACAAGCATTGGAGAAGTGCTCCAAGTTGAGCTGTGATAGATCTAGTCGTGGTATTTGTTGAACTAGAATGATTAATCCTAAGTTTTAGAACTCTTTTGATCTTGATAAAGGAGATTGATCAATCTTAATGTTTTAATTGAGTGTTATTTTGTAGAATTAAGTTAGATTTTTAATTGAACGTTGGAAGCATTGCATAATCTTCAAGAAGGCAAAGTTCATCCAAATTTGTTGTTAGTGGCCTATAATTCATGATCGTGACTTGGTTCAAAGACAGGGTGAAACTTGGCTAGACAAATTCGCAGGCATCATCACTGCTGTGACTCATCCAAAGATGGGAGTGTCAAAGTCACAGACGAATTTGATGTGTGTGTCACGCCTCAGTAGCTATCACGACTTTCAAAGTGATTAAAGAGGGAACCAAATCCACAATCACAACATGCCAAGTGTCTCAGGTATCCGTTGGAGAACAAAATTCGCGAGAGAGACATTTTTGGTAGCAACCGCAATTCAAAAAGAAGAAGATTGTCTTTCAAACAGAAGGATTCGCGTCTTGAGTCGCACCCTATACAAGTAGTTAGAAGGCAACGACTATATTTTCCTGATAAACCAATGAGGAGCTACCACGTGGACTAGCCCTTAGACACAAATAGGTTTTTCCGCCATAATTTTTGGCTCCCTTATGGAAATTTGGATTTCACGACCACGATTGATCAGTAGCGACTGTGACTCTTGCATGACATGCAATTAATGCAAAATCTACCTAGCATGTCTTAGAGATGTATTGAGCTTTAAAGTCTAACGTCTCTTTCATGGGTATGAGGTATAAATACTCCACCAAATAATGATAAATTAGATGGATAGAGAATTCATTACTTGTGTTAAAGCTTTCAATCTTTCACTACTTAATTTCTTTTCTTATTTATGAGATTGTAAGTGTTGAGTATTAGCATTAAACACCAATTGTAAGAAAGGTTATAGTGTAACCCTGTGAAATCACTTAAGAGAGGTTTTAGTGTGATCCTTAGAAAACACTTGTAAGAGAGGTTATTGTGTGAGCCTTGAAAACACAAAGAGTAAAAGTTTTTGTGTGAGCCTTGAAAACACAAAGTGCAAAAATAAGATGTGAGCTTAGAAACACCATTTTGAGCTAGTGGAACACCCAATTGCAGAGAATTGGGGACTAGACGTAGAACCACTATAAATCGTATGTCTTTTCTTCTACTCATTTCTTTATCCTCATATAAATTTCTTTTTATACACCAATTCAACCCCCTTTCTTAGTGTCTAGGCCCCTAGGGCCAATAAGTGGTATCAGAGCCAAGTCTCATACAAGTCTCAGTTAGGTGAGCAAAGTTCATGGCACAAGAGGAATCCACTTACACCTTAAACTCCATTTTAATGGATCTGACTATACTCATTGGAAGTATAGGGTGGAAATTTACCCTGATACAGATGTAGTGGACCTTTGGGATGTGGTTGTCAAAGAATGGAACACCCATTAAAGTAGTGGATGGAATTGAAGTACTTATTCCAATGGAAGAATAGATTGAAGCCCATGGGAGATCTAATGGTAAAAACAAGAGAGCAATGACTATTCTTCTTAGCTCTCTCTCTTTAGGAAAGAGATTGGAAGAGTGCAACATTGCTAAACAACTCATACCATTTGGAAGACTCTTGAGAACTACCATGAAGGCACAACTCTGATTAAATCAAGCCATTTGGAGATGTATGTGATGGAATGGGAGCTCTTCATGATGAAGGACCATGAAAGCATCACTGAAATGACGAATAGACTCCTATCCATCATTACTAACATGAAGAAATTCGAAAGGACTCTCACCAACTATGAGGTAAACACAAAAACCCTTAAAACTCTTCCATTAGATAAGTTTAGTGCAAGAGTGTGTAACATCCAATAGTCCAATTAAGAGATTGGGAAGGTTCTAACAGATGTGTTGATAGGCAAACTCTTAACTCATAAGTTGGCCTTACAAAAAGATAAGCAAATGACAAAACCAAGGGGCCAAGGAATTAAACCAGAAAAAGAATGAAAAACCTTGGCACTCAAATCCTCAACAAAGGAGAAGGAGGTATAAACTACCTCTAGTGATGAAGAAAGTGACAAAGAAGATAAGTAGCTAGCAATGCTCTCAAAAAGGACAAAGGAGTTAATTAAAAGAAGAAAAGAAAGAAGAAGCTTCAATAAGACAACACTTAATCCAATAGAGAGATCTAATGAAGTCATTTGTTATGAATATGGCAAGTAAGGCCACATCAAATACGATTATCCCAAAATAAAGAAGAAGAAGAGATGGGACAAGGAGAAGAAGAAGAAGAAGAGCTTTTCAGCCACTTGGGATGACAACTTAAGTGAAGATGAAGAAGAAGGAGAAGTTACCAACATTTGTTTCATGACATAAGAAGATTCTACAAATGAGGTAAGTACATTTTCCCACTTTTATTCTGATTTTGATGAATTTGATGAGATAGATGAAGAGCTTCTAAAGGCTCTTACTATGAGATGTGACAAATACAAGTCACAAATGAAGTCTTACAAGAGAAAGTGTTAAAAATTAGAGGATGATTGATTATAAATCTATCAATGATATTGTAAGCGATTTGAGAGCATCAAATGATGAGCTAAAAAAATCTATGGAAAATCTTTCTACATCGTCTTCTTCATTGGCTTCATTGAGAAAGGAGAATGACTCTCTAAAGGGAGAAGTCATTGAGCTTAGAAGCTCGATCTCTAAGTCCCACAAAGGAAAGGAAGCCTTAGACACATTGATCTTGTCACAAAGACCACCACTAATTAGACATGGGCTAGGCTTCAATGGAGTCTCATCATCATCACAAACTACATTTGTTAGATCATCAAAACCTCAAACCTCAAGTGTTGAGGTAATTAGGAAGAAGAGTGCTCATAGCACTAAGCCTTCTAAGCTTAAGGGCAAAAGGAAGGCTCCACCAAGCTCAAGAGCAAAGACTCAAAAAGCTAACCATGCCTACATGTACAACAAAAGGCATGCTCACTCTCATAAGCAATTCTATACTACTCATCATATATGCACATGCATGCATTCATACAATCAAGGTATAAGAAGGCCTCCTAGTCATACTAAATTTGTGCATAGGAGAAAGACTCACAAGTCTAAACTCCAATGTCATTAGAGCATGAAATTTAGGCATATTAACATTCATTGTTTTATTAGGAAGGCTCACCTCAAATTAGAGGACCCTTTAACTCCTAACCTCTTAGGACCCAAGTATGCTTGGGTACTTAAGAAAATATGACTCACTTTTGTTGTGTAAGAGAGTGTGGTAGCCACCAAATCAAGCAATTGACATGTGGATAATGGATGTTCCAAACATCTGACTGGAAATAGAAAGCTATTCATAAAGGAAAAAGAAGGTGGAGATGTCACATTTGGTAACAATGCCAAGGGTAAGGCAATTGGCATTGGAACCATTAGTAAGAATGGTTATTTAATTGATAATGTTTTATTAGTCAGTGGCTTACAACATAATTTATTAAGTGTAAGTCAATTATGTAACAAAGGTAATAAAGTCAACTTTGATTGTAGGGAATGTCGAGTCACCACTTCAGTGGATGATGAGGATATTTTTAAGGGTGAAAGGAAAGGCAATACCTACTCAATTAACTTAGACAATTTGGCTAACCAATTTTTTAAGTGTCTTATGTCTTTAAGCAATGAAGCTTGGTTATGGCATAGAAGGCTTAGACATACAAACATGGATCTTCTTCAAAGCCTATCTAAAGGAAAGTTGGTGGAAGGCCTTCCCAAGCTAAATTTCACTAAAGACAAGACATGTGGTCTTTGCCAAATGGGGAAGCAACATCAAGCCTCTTATAAAGCAAAAAATGTTGTAAGTTCTTTTAGACCTCTTCAACTAGTTCATATGGACTTGATAGGACCTAATAGGAGTGCTAGCTTAGGTGGAAAGCATTTTGCACTAGTCCTAGTTGATGACTACTCTATGTTTACTTGGGTATCCTTTTTAGCGCATAAGAATGATACTTTTGATGCTTTTAAGAGTTTTACAAAAAGAGTTCAAAATGAGAAAGGTTACTTCATTTTTTCTATTAAAAGTGACCATGGAAAGGAATTTCAAAATGAGTCTTTGAAACTTATTATTTGGAGAATGAAGTTTTTCATAATTTTTCAACTCCTAAAACACCACAACAAAATAGTGTTGTAGAAAATAGAACACTAGTAAAAATGGCTAGAACTATGCTCAATGAGTATTCTTTACCAAATTACTTTTGGGATGAAGCCATTAATACTTCGTGTTACATTGCAAATAGAGTTTTTGAAAGACTCATTCTCAATAAAACTTCTTATGAGCTATGGAATTATAGAAAACATAAGATTTCATACCTAAGAGTATTTGGATATAAGCGTTATATTTTAAATATCAAAGATAATCTTAGGAAATTTGACTCAATGAAGGAATATTCTTAGGCTATTCCACCTCTAGCAAGGCATATAGAGTTTTTAACAAGAGTTCAATGGTAGCTGAAGAGTCTATGAATGTTGTCTTTAATGAATGTAGTAAACTTGATCTTGAGAAAGGTGTTTTTGTTGATGATCCTGTAGGTGACTTTGAAAAGCTGAAATTGGAAGACACCACAAGAAGAGAGGATAAAAGCAAGGAAGGAGGTGAATCATTAAAGGAAGATGAGAAGCCACAATATCAACAAAGAGATAAGCGAAACCAAGATCTATCCAAATATTAGAGATTTTCCAAGTATCACCCCAAGGACTTGATCATTGGTGATACCTTCAAGGGTGTAAGTACTAGATCACAACTTCATCCTGTAGATAATAATCTTGCATTTATTTCTCAACTTGAGTCAAAATCAATTGATGAGGCTCTTAATGATTAGAGTTGGGTGCTTGCTATGCAAGAGGAACTTAACCAATTTAAGAGAAATAAGGTATGGGAACTTATCCCTATGCCTAAAGAATACTTCATTATAGGTTAGAAATGGGTGTTTAGGAACAAGTTAGATGAGCAAGGTCTTATCACAAAGAATAAAGCTAGATTAGTTGATAAAGGATACAACCAAAAGGAAGGCATAGATTATGATGAGACATTTGCTCCCATTGCAAGATTAGAGGCCATTAGGATACTTTTAGCTTTTGCATGCCATATGAATTTTAAGCTTTTTCAAATGGATGTTAAAAGTGCATTTTTGAATGAAATTATTGAAGATAAAGTCTATGTTGAACAACCTTTTAGTTTTGAATCACATTGTTTTTCAAATCATGTTTTTAAATTGAACAAAGTCTTATATGGATTAAAACAAGCTCCAAGAGCTTGGTATGAAAGGCTTAGTTCATTTCTCTTGAAAAATGATTTTGAAAAAGGAAGGTGGACACCACACTATTTGTTAAAAAGAATAAACATGATAAACTAATTTTACAAATCTACATTGATGATATCATTTTTAGTGCTACTAATGAGTCTCTTTGTGAGGATTTTGCTAAGTGTATGACTAGGAAATTCAAAATGAGCATGATGGATGAGCTCAAATTCTTTCTCAGTCTACATATCATGCAAACCAAAGAAGGGATCTTCATTAACCAAGCTAAGTACACAAGGGAAATACTTAAGAAGTTTGGCATGGATGGTTGCAAAGTAGCCAAAACCCCCATGAGTGGTACCATCAAGCTAGACAAAGATGAATCGGGTAAAACGGTAGATGAAAAGAGATATCGAGGTATGATCGGATCTCTACTTTATCTTACTGCTTCTAGGCTGGATATCATGTTTAGTGTTTGTATGTGTGCTAGGTTCCAATCATCTCCTAGAGAGTCTCATTTAAATGCTATTAAAAGAACTTTTAAGTATTTACATGGCACAATTCACTTATGGTTATGGTATCCAAGGGATTCATCCTTTAGTTCATAGGATATTTGGATGCAGATTATGCAGGTAGTTTATTAGATAGAAAAAGCATTTTCGAGACATGCCAATTTATAGGACAATGCCTAGTATCTTGGTTTAGCAAAAAGCAAGTGTCGGTTACCTTATCCACCATATAAGTTGTGTATGTTGTTAAGGGTTGTTGTTGCACCCAAGTTTTTTAGATGAAACAACAATTGAAGGATTTTGTCAAAGTGATTGATCATATTCCTATTAAATGTGATAACACTAGTGCTATTAATCTTTCTAAGAATCCCATCCAATACTCTAAGAGTAAACACATAGATATTAGACACCATTTCCTTAGAGATCATGTGCAAAAATGTGATGTTGTGTTAGAATTTATTAATACAAATCATCAACTTGGAGATATTTTCACTAAATCTCTCAATAAAGAAAGATTGAACTTCATTAAGAGAGAATTAGGAATGCTTGATGGAAGCTCCCTAAAGTGAAAAATTTGATCTTATGTATGATTGTTATGTGTGTTGTTTGTTAATTATGTGTCTTGTGTTTTATGTGTAAAATATTCCAAGTGGATCACAATTTTGATTCTATCAAATCTTATTTTTTCATTCCTATCCTTGTTGACTCCTAATTCGCAGTCGCTATCTTATCTTCACATTCACAAATTATAAGTCCTATTCACCTAGTTGTCAAACATCAAATAATGGTTGCAAGAATCAAGCTCCACCGTGAATTTTGGTCAAGAATTCAAATTTTGAACATTGAAGTGCATATTCCTAAGGAAAATTTGTTCGTTACTCACATTTCTAGAATTCATGATCGTGATTCATGAATTCACAGACACAAATTAGGGTAACCACCTAGACATTTAAGTGATTTGACTACCAACCATTTTTATCTCTTCATCAATGCATTTCTAGTTGTTTCTAGTTGTTTGCAGAGACTTCAAATAGCTATAAAAACCCCCTTTAATAGTAACATCCTCACTTCTCTTCCAACATCAATTTCTCTCTCTCAAAACTCTCTAAAAATCATAAATCTCTTTATCCTTTGCAATGGGTCCCAATAAGATCTCAACGGCAGACAAAGGCAAAGTTGTGGCTCAGCCCTCTGCACCCCCTGCACTCCACCTCATGAAAGGCATCACCAAGGAGGAGAAAGAGAGGTACAAAGCTAATTCTTCCAAGATCATCCTCCCTAACAAGATACCTTCTACCTTTCTGTTGGAGACCTTAGGCATCAACATAGAGATTCATGCTTTCCTCTCTAACTTGGGCTGGAACGAGTTCATCTTTCGGGATGAACCAAGTTATAAAGAAATTGTAAGGGAATTCATGTGCATGATCCAATTAAGTCGCAAAGTTGATTCTCAAGCAGGGCAATTCGGGTTAGTATTTTAGGCTTTTAGTGATCCTTTTTGTATTACTTTCGACCAACTTTCCTCTCTCTTTAATCTTTAAGTCGGAGAAAACATTTTGTTTGTCATCTCTGCACTTGATGTCATTTAATCTGAATTTTGATTAGAAATTTCAATTGAAACCAAACACTACCCAAGATCCTCCCTAGCCAAATACATTAAAATCCTACCCCTTTGGATACTCCATTGTATCATCACCTTTTCCGAGGTGATGGTAATGAGAAGGTTTCACGAAAAGACTTGGCATTTCTTTTTTGCCTTGTCCAAAATAAGCTTATTCAAATAAGACGGTATCTTGTGGATCAATTGATCCACATAAGTACTAACCCAAAAGCCAATTCCTTTTACCTTCACATATTACAACCATATATCGCTTTGTAGGAGCACTTGATAAGGAAAATGAAAAATTCCTCACCAAGAATTTTTTTTCTTTATAAAACTTCCTTGATCTCACCTATCTCATTAATACTAAAATGATTTATCCGGACACCTATGCTTATACCCTAGGTGCCATTGGAGCTAAGAAAATGGAGACTTTACAAGCTTCCAAACGAAAGAGACTAGCTATTGAATAAGAAGCTCCATCCATTCCTCCTTAACCAAAGCCTAAGGCTAAACTCTCCCTTGCAACTATCAACAACAAGCTTGATAAGTTGATGAGGATGATGAAAAGGAGATTTTTATTCCTCTCTCATCTTCATAGTGATATGATTGATTTGCAAGAGAAGTTAGAAGTCCCTCCTTGCCATCTTCTGGACTTCACAAAGTTTGATGACACTCAAGAAGAAGAAGGCAATGATGATGTTGAGGATGGAAATGAGGCTAAAGTTAAAGATCAGGGTGAAGATGAAGACTTTTCTGGAGATTATTCTCCTACTTTCTAGTTTAGGATCTCTTTTGTTTTTTTTCTCTTTTTTTGCAAAATGTGATCCCACATAACTTGTTTCTAAGTATATATATATATATATATATATATATATATATAATTTGGTTATTTTGTTGAAATTTTATGTTATGTGTTTGCTTTGCTTCATTTGTTTATGCATTTGCTCTTTATGTTTACTTTCTTACTTATGCAATTGATCTTTTCCCTTCTACCCTCTTTTTCATCTTGCCAAAGGGGGAGAGATAGAATCTAGAATGAATCAAATGGGGAAAGAAAAATAATAGCATTAGTTGAGGGGGAGCATAAGACCATAAGGACATAAAAGCATCATACTTAGAATTTTGGTCTTAAGTCTTACTTAGAAAAATTTTCTAAAATTTATAAGTATACATTGAATAATTTATCTCTCCAACTTCACATTTATGCATTAGTTTCCCTTAGGATCAATCTAGGTTGTCAAAATCAAAAAGGGGGAGATTGTTGGACTAGGATGGTTAATCCTAAGCCTTGGATCTCTTTTGATTTTGACAAAGGAGATTGATCAATCCTAATGTTTCAATTGAGTGTTGTTTTGTAGAATTATGTTAGATTTTTAATTGGAAGTTAGAAGGATTGCATAATCTTTAAGAAGATAATGTTCATCCAAATTCACAATCAGTGGTCTGTAATTCGCGACCACGACTTAGTTTAAAGACAGGGTGAAACTTGACCAAACGGATTCACAGGCATCATCGCTGCCGCAACTTATCCAAAGATGGGAGTGTCAAAGTCACAGACGAATTCGTGGTGTATGTCACGCCTCAGTCACAACTGCGACTTTCAAAGTGATTAAAGAGGGAAGCAAGTCCACAATCACAGAATGCCAAGTGTCCAAGGTATCCGTTGGAGAACAAAATTCGTGAGAACGACATTTTGGGTAGTAACCGTGATTCAAGAAGAAGAAAATTGTCTTTCAAACAGAAGAATTCGCATTCTAAGTCACACCCTGTACAAAGAAGAATTATGTCTGCGATTTTTGTGAGCAGTTAGAAGGCAACAACTATATTTTCCTGATGGACCAATAAGGAGCTACCACGTGGACTATCTGTTAGACATAAATGGGTTTTTTCGCCGTAATTTTTGGCTCCCATATGGAAATTTGAATTTTGCGACTGCGATTGACCAGTAGCGATTGTGACTCCTGCCTGACATGTAATTAATACAAAATCTGCCTAGCATGACTTGGAGATTTGTTGAGCTTTAAATTCTAATGTCTTTTTGGTGGGTATTAGGTATAAATACTCCACCAAACAGTGATAAATTAGATAAATAAAGAATTCATTACTTGTGTTAAAGCTCTCAATCTTTTGCTACTCAATTTCTTCTCTTCTATATGAGATTGTAAGTGTTAGGTGTGAGCATTAAACACCAATTATAAGAAAGGTTATAGTGTAAGCGTGTGAGCATTAAACACCAATTATAAGAAAGGTTATAGTGTAAGCCTATGAAAACACTTAAGAGAGGTTTTAGTGTGATCCTTAGAAAACACTTGTAAGAGAGGTTATTGTGTGAGCATTGAAAACACAAAGTGTAAAGGTTATTGTGTGAACCTTAAAAACAAGAAGTGTAAAAGTTTAGGTATGAGCTTAGAAACACCATTTTGAGTTAGTGGAACACCCAATTACAGAGAATTGGGGAGTGGACGGGGTTGATTATACTCAAACCACTATAAATCGTGTGTTTTCTCTTCTATTCATTTCTTTATCCGCTTCTAAATTTTTTTTATACACCAATTTAACCCCCCCTTCTTGGTACCTAGGGCCAATAATATTGAAGTTCGCAATGGTCATTGATCTGGCCTAACAACAAATGTTGCATATTCACAATAAGTATTAGAAAGGTGTCTAAGCTTGAGCTAATTTTTTAAAAATCAAAACAGGCATTGACCCTTCTCAATAGACATTAAAGGTGTTTCCAATAACCATTGCAAATTGCTCAACGAGCGTGGAAAATAATTGTACAAAGTTTGAAAATAGAGCTTAAAGTTCAAGCTTTATAGAAATGAACAATGAGTATTGTTCTTTCTCCAATAAGTGTTGTAATCAAAGCTAATGGGCGTTGAATGATGGATAACGGGTGTTGGAAGTTACCGTTTCAAGTTCAATAGGGGTTAATGAAGAACAACAAGTGTTGTCATCTCTAATGGCCAGTTTTATAGAAAAGCTGTCAAATTGAACGTCAACTATTCCAATGGCTAGTTGTGGAGCTCAGTTATATAAGGAGCATCTTTTAAAGACTAGGAAAAAGGAAAAACCTTGTGAACAACTTATAAAAGTTGTTAAAAAGTCTTTATGCAAACTTTTTTCGGTGTTGCTTGTATTTTGGGTAGAGTGAGTTTGTTTTTGTTACTTTTTCTGATAGTAGATTTTCTTAAACACTAATTGTGTATTTGTTAGACAATGCTTGAATTTATCCTTGCTAGTGGTTGTAAAGGTTGGTATTGTGCTTAGAAAAATACCAAGGGGTAGGTTCTTCATGAGCCTGTAAAAGAAAAGGTTATCCTTGAGCCTGTAAAAAGGGAAGGTTCTTCTTGAGCCTGTAAAAAGGGAAGGTTCTTCTTGAGCCTATAAAAGGGAAGGTTCTTCCTAAACTTGTAAAAGGAAGGTTGTCCTTGAGCCTGGAAATGGAAGGTTTTCCTTGAACCTTAAAAAGGGAAAGGTTGTTCATAAGCTTAAAAAGGAATAAAAAGGCCTAAGTGAAAACTTGGGAAGTGGAGTAGGTACAATGTTGAACCACTGTAAAAATTTTTGTGTTTGATTTGTGTGTTGGCTTATATTGTGGTTGTGTTTTTTGGTTTTTGTTTACAATCCAATTCACCCTCTTCTTGGATTGCCACATTTGCCACTCAGTCCAACATAATGTTCTTAGTTGGTTCTAATTTATCATTTTCTTAAGGTAAGCCACATAACTTAGTAAATGTCACTTTATTCATCATAAGCAAGTTGTAACAATCACTATCATGACTATACACAAACTTTTCAAGAATTTTCCTTGAGCATATGCCAATTAACATCATATATTTTTTCAATAAACTCAATCTATGTGTTTCTTCAGGAACATGACACAACATATCCAAAAAAATAAAATAACAAATCTTGCAAAATTCAACAACCACTCAAAGTAATATTGAAAAAGTTTTCTTCTTGAATTTCTTTGTGAAAGAATTAAGTGAGCCATAACCTGCATTATCAAATATTATGTTATTAAAATTTTCATATTACAAAAATATATCGATGCTTATAGTTGGAAAAATATGTAAGTCTCAAACAATTATTAGTTTTCTGAATTGACTTTCTCTAAAAAAAATTTATATTTCAGTAAATAATCATGCATATTGAATATACTAGTCCATTGAAAAATACTGCAAGAGTTTATTGGCACCCTCTACTCCATTTACCCAATAATGGGATTCATTACATATGAAAACACCTACTCTAAAATTTCAAGCCTATGCATGCGTAGCATGATAACATGTGCATCCACCTATACCAATATCCTTTAAAATTACAACGACATGTTCCAATTCACATAAAACTTTCATTGGGACATTAGACTCGTATGTACGCCTCATAATGTCAGAAGTTAAAGAAGTTCTGCAAATTTCTGATGTAGATGTACCAAAGAAAAAATAATTCTAAAATAGGTTTTTAGCCTGTGATTGACAAATTTCCATAGGAAGGAAAGAAAATAAGAAAGGAAAATAAATTTTATTTTTTCTCTTTATTTTCCTCCCTCATGATTGGATAAAAAGGAGGGAAAGGAAAATAATTTTTATTTTCCCTTGATTGGATAACCAATTATGGAAAAGGAAAAAAATAATATGTAATATATTTTCAATTTTACCCTTTATTAAATAACACATTTGAACATATAATTGTATTGTATAATGAAATGTTAAAAAAAATATATTTATAGATTGATTTATATTTTTTAAATATTAAAATGTAACAAAAATATTTTTAAATATATTTTTTAAATTTTGAAATATTAACCAAAAATTATTGAGTGAAAATGAGAATAAATTAAGCAACTTTGGTTCGGTAGGTTCGATTCAGGTTGATTCAATTAAATTACATGTATTTTAAATTTGGTTTGATTCAAATGGTTTTGATTTATTAATTACTTCAGTTAATTCGATTTTTTTTGTTTTCTATATAAAAAACAGAACCAAAAACCTAAAACCGAATTTTTTAAAAAGTATAACTGAATAAACCAATTGTATTAAGGGATCAAACCGAACCGAACCTAACCAGCTCGGTTCGGTCAGTTTTCAGTTTGATTCGGTTTTTGCTCAAATTTTGTAATTTTTTACATTGTCCAGGGATAGGATGGTAATTTCTGTAAAATCCCCTCTTCCTTCAATATTTTCTCTCCATTTTAGAGAGAAAATGGAGGGGGGAAAATTTGAGTTATTTTCCTTCCCCCTCCCATTTCCTCCCCTTCCCAATCAAGGTAAAATACATTTCCTCTCCTATTTTTCTCTCCCCCTTATTTTACCCTCTCCCAATCACAGGCTTAGGGTAGAGTGGGTTAAGTTTACGAACACACAATGACAAAATATAATACTAATGTTAATTAGTTAAAATAATAATAAAGTTACCTCAAAAAGAAATTTTTTTTGCTTCATAGCTAATTGTTTGTTCTTTTCATGATTGTTCAACTTTTCCTTTTGTAGGGTAAACGATAGTGTAGGCAACTAAAAAATAAAAAGGTAAAATTAAGGTCATTTTTTAGAATTGAAAAAAAAAAGGTTGTTTTAGAAATTCAAATTTCATGAATTATGGATTAATAATCCCACTAAAGATGGATTACTATGGACATGGAAAATTAGGTTTTAGATAATAATGATCTCATGGATTAGCTAAACCTTTGGGATTATTAAGTCTAACTTATATCACATGTACCAAACATAGTGATATTTACTAATACTATGGCTTGGTTAAGTAATCTCATGTACCAAACTGGCCATAAGTATACTATTAACTGAGTAGTGCCAATTTTCATTTAAAAAAAAAAAAACAAAACTGAGTAATGCCAATTAAGGAAAAAAAAAAGTTAATTTGGCATTGATTTGAATTCGAATTTGCAGCCTCAGAATCTTATAACTGACTCAAATTATTAGATTTATTATTCCATCTAAAAATCTTTAATGGTCTCAAAGAAAGAAAGAAAAAAAGAACCATATGTTATCAATGTTTGCAATTGGATTGTAGCAAATTCAACCGATACTCTTGAAAGTTTTGGCTTGGCTATGTGATTCTCTCATAAGCCCAATCATTCTCATAAGTAGTGGGATATGGAGGCTGTAACAATCAAGCAATTGGCTAGGGGTAGTTAGAGTGTTGCTTTGTCTTGTACCTGCAACACCGTACACGCAACAACCACATTCTTATCGTTTAAGCTAGCCATGCACAATGAGTTGGGAATGACCTTCAAAACCCAACTGGCTAACAAAATATGATACTCACGAGCAAGTAGCGACTTATAACAGAAGTGAATTCATATGAAATTGCCCCCCTTATCTTTAGTATTATCTTGTCTGCCCCATATTTACATATCAAATTGAGATGTTGAAATTCATGAACCCTTCATAGCTATAAATTCAGACAGTTTCTTAAGTTTCTCCCCCGCCACAAGGATGCTTATAAAAGAAAGACAACAAATTACAGCAAAGCTCTCACAAGGATACTTAAAAGAGAGAGACAACAAATTACAGCAAAGCTCTCACAAACTGTGGTCTTTCCACGCAACATTATTTTGCCATCATACATGATTGTACACAAACACGCCTTGCTGATAAGGTAGCTAGTGGTGAACCATCTTTTCATGTTCTCATATCTTTGTAGGCATAATCTAGTGGCTAGGATAGTTCATGTCCTTATAACAAGGGGATAGAACCCGAATCTTGGTCGACTTAATAGACAATATATTGCCGGCAAAAGTGCTTAATTTTTTTTTAATATATCTTTCAACAATTAGGTAAAAGTTTTTCCCAAGAAAGAAAAGAAATTGTTTATACACTTGCTAAAATTTTTAAAATCTCATTGTGCAAAACTTCAATGAGAATGAATTTTAGCATAAATAATAGAGATAAGAGTAAGATTATGTGTTATGAAAGAATGAACTAAGGTTTAAATCTCACTAACACTTGAAGCACATTCCAGTATTCAAAAAAAAAAAAAAAAAAATTACATGTGGATCACCATACATCTAATATCTATATCAAAACTTTCCAGGCAAGAAATCTCTTACATTAAAAGTAATCATCAAGATTTAAATTCTATTATAGAATTTTTTAGGAAATTTCCAAGAAACCGAATTGAAGCCTGAATTCAGTGAATTGGAATGAGCGAGCAAAGTTAAACACGTATCAAAATAGAAGTCACGATTGATTATTTTCAAATTGAATTCCTTACATTTGTCTTTGTATGTTTGTGCACGAGTTAAAAGCCACCTAGCTATCATGTATGGCTATTAGCTTCGAAGTGCTTTATATATGCCCAAGCATTTTATCTCCCTGTTCACAAATTGTATCAACTTCAAATCTCTGTATATCTCTGTGTGCGTATGTGTGTGATTCTCTGTTTGTGTTTGTTTCTGTGAGACTTTACTGAAGACGATGTTCCCCAATATGCTGCTTTGTTCCATGCATTCCAATTTCAGGTAATATATACACTTAATATATCGTTAATGATAATTGGCATATACAATAACGTGTTTATAATACTGAGTTAACACTTCATTTTATTTTATTTTATTTTATTTTTCTTCTTTTATCAGCACTTTCTTTAGATATGGATCTAGTTCATGGTAGAGATCATGGCCACTTAATGCAAATAATTAATCATGTAAAAGCAAGCACATATATACTTAGCTACGTTGGGAAAAATGACGCAGACCATATAGGCAAGTAATTAACTGGCATTTGGACCTATAGTTAGTCTAATCTTATATTAGATTGAGGTTATAACTTGATCTCTTTGGAATTGTTTCTGAAACTAGCTTTCAGTTCTGGGGTCTCATGACAAGACAATGCTAAGTGAAACTCATATAAATCAACTATCAAATTTTGTTTTAACCCAGTATCATTATTGCTCTTAGTAATTATATATAACTAAGTAGGAAATTTTTGCTAGATAATGTTGTCACGTGGTCAGGGCCCTTTAATTATACATTATTAATTTTAAAAATTTGAAATATATTTATTTAAAATTTATTTCTATATTATTAGTAATTATATTTAGAAACAGTAATTAGTAATAATAATTTTATTTTAATAATATAATCAGTTTTATAAAAAAAATTATGAAATTAAATAATGTAAAAAATTATTACATTTAGTTTTTTATATAATAAAAAATCAAAAAGATAAAGCAAGGCGAACATAAAAAAATATGAATTTTTTGTTTGCTATAAAAAATATATTATTATTAAAATTTGTCATTCTAATTTAATTATATTTTTATTTCTGTTATTTTATTTATTTATAATATTTTTTATAAAATAATAATATATCAGAAAATAATAATAAAAATTTAATTATTTTTTATATATTATTTCAATTAATTAATTAATAAAAATAAATATTAAATTTATTTAAATTTTATTATTATAATTATACTATGTGGTGTAAAGATTTACAACTAATTGTATTATAACGCTCAGTGTTATCCTTCGCATTATCTAATGGTAACAAATAAAGTCGTCTAAATTTTTTTATAAATTGTGAGAAGAATTTAATTATATTAAATTTTATATTTATTTTTTAACTTTATAATTTTGCATGGAACGTAAAATAATCAAATACAGATTTAGTGATAATTATGCTTCTTTAAAATCATATTTGATTATTTTAAATTCTATATATAATTATAAAATTATAAATTTTAATCTAATTAAGTAAAAATAAATATTAAATTTGATATGATAAAATACAATTTTAATTGCGACTCCACCGCTACAATAAATTATTTTTCATCGTGACTAATTCCTTTTGGCAAGGGAAAGTTGGAAAGAAGACGTTGACGACCCTGGCTTGTTCACGTGACATTTCATAAATTCACCAGTCATCTAACACACGTGTATGATCTAAAAAGCGAGTTCCGAAGCACATCTAAACCGAAGTCCTAATCCAAATACAATCTCTACATGTCATATTCGCTCTAACCACACTAAGCCCTTCCACTTTCTGTTTACCGGTGGTATACCGCTTCATTTATGGTTTTATCGGAAGAAGGAGCAAACTCACCGGAGTTACGTGGACGCAGACCTCGGCGTGTTCTACTCGTTTCCATTAGAAAGAGATTCCGCGGTGTTGAAGCCATCAAGATTTACTCTCCGATCTGAGGTGAAGAAGAATAAAGGAGAAACAATGGCGAACAACGTCTCCAATTGTTCTGACCTAATTCAACGTGTCGCCGCTTCCTGCTCGCTTCACCCGCTCGCAGCAGGCCGGCAAGAATCCGGCTGTGACAAGGCGGAGAGGGAGGTGTACGAGTACGAGACGGATGAACAGGAGGATGGAGACGAACTAGAGCAAGAAACGAACATGAAAAAGAATAATAGTAATAATTATAGTAAGGGACGAATGGTGGCTATGGAGAGAGCGATGGAAATGGAGATGCTAATAAATGAGGTGTTCGATTCGGTGTCGGTTATGAAAAAGGCCTATGTAATTCTTCAGAAGTCGCATTGCCCGTGGGATCCGGAGAGGATGAGGGTTGTTGACGTGGCAGTGGTGGGGGAGTTGAGAAGGTTATGTGTATTGAGGGAGAGGTATAGGAGGTGCGTTAGTGTTGGTGGCCTGGGAGGGAGGAAAAAATTTGCCGGCGGAGGTGGAGTGGGGTTGTTGAGGGAAGTGGTGGCGCCGTACGAGGCGGCGGTGGAGGAACTGAAGCGGGAGGTGAAGAGTAGGGAAATAGAGGTGGAGAATTTGAAAGAAAAGATTAATAGTCTTAGTTGTAATAATAATAATAATAATAATATAAGTAATGGAAATGGAAAGAAAGGAAGGTCTCAGCATAAGAGGAAAGTCACCAGCAGTTTAGCTGCTCAAGGTATATTTACTTGTAATTCTTATATGGGTTGACTTAATTAATGGATTAAAGATTGATATGGACGTGTGGAATTTGTTCTACCTGTAATTAACAGTTGCAGCAGCACCAGCACCAACACCGGATCTTTTCGAAGCAACGATGGGCCAAGTGAAAGAGGCTTCTAAGTCATTCACATCGGTTCTGTTGTCCCTAATGCGAGCTGCGCATTGGGACATTGCTGCTGCTGTCCGTTCCATTGAAG
>CATIWR010322916.1:0-45765 GCA_949677035.1 Omphalea diandra | reverse complement strand
GTGTCATTGTCATGCTTCTACAAATCGCATGACTAAATGATCATTTATCCAATGCATATGTTCATGTGGGATTTCATATCATTTATGCAATGAATATGTTCATGTGATAATGCCAATGAATGTGGATAGGGATGTTACAATTTTCATTGGCCTAAAGTTAGATCATCATGAAAGGATCCTAAGATTAATGAATCCTCCCCTCATGTAGCTCTTAAAGAGCTAGGCATCAATGTGCATGGCTAACCATAGTAGGGGTTAGTATACAACATAAAGAAAATGAAGAAGTATAAAGCCAAGGTACTAAGTATGTATTCCAAGTACAAATACAATCACAAAAAGGGCTCTCAATGTCATTGGAACCTTAAGTTCCTTACTTGGTCACTATCCTAAATGATCAAAACAAAATCAAAACCATCACTAAACCAAAAGTAAGATAACATGGAGCATCACATAAAAAGTGGTTGTTAAACCACTTCAAATACCACACCAAGGTTCCATGTTGAGATGAATGAGAATCCTAGGATGTTATTCCTTATCCTGTTATGTTACTATAATATTGAAACACATAAAAAAGGGTTTGGAATAGGTGAAGTTCGAAGGGAGAATAAAACAAACTTTGTAAAACTATATACCAGGAAAACTAGGCTATACATCCCAAAAATAGGGTTGTACATTCTACAGTTAAGGATGTATAACCCTGGTTTTTAGGTTTTCTAAAAACAAAAAGAAAATGGTTTTTTAGATGCCTTCTTTGATGATTATTTTCCTTCAAAGGCATAACATGAGTTTAATATCCTTCAAAATGCTTAGGGAATACACAATGGTAAATATAAAAGGCATAGTTCTACCTTAGAGTGAGTTGGGATGAGTTAAGGTTCAGAGTTTTTGTGAAAAAGGGTGTTTAAGAGTGAATGTTGGTAAAATAACCTTAGGGTTGTTTGAGCCTTTCCCACTCTTCAAATTAAGGGGTATTTATAGGTGATGGGTGAGTGTACCAAGCCTTAAAATGGTTCTAGTTACACCATAGATGTATCCAATCATAGAAAGAGAGATGAATCTCCCAGAATTAGGGTTTGCATATGGGATGTGTAGGCAAGAAAAGGTTATACATCCATTTATCAGAGTTGTGCAACCCTAGAGTTTGGGAGGGGGCCCAATTTCAAAAGATTCCAAGGGCTAGGGTTTAATAGAGGGTTATACAACCCTCCATATGGGTTGTACAGCCCTAACATCTAGGTTGTACAACTCTGCTTTATGGGTTGTAATGCCCATATGCTCAGACTGGTAGCTTAGGCTATAATTGTGAGCTTGGCTTTGGGCTTTTAGTTTTAAGCTTAGCTTTGAGCTTCTCTAAGGTTTCCTAAGGTTCTTATTTCTTCCCTTAGCAATTCCTCTTGCTTTTTAGGGATTGTTTAGTAGTTTTCATCATCGAGCTCTGCATCGAGAGGTCCAAAATCTGATGCATATAGAAATACCTATAAATGAGCTATATTGTTTCTTCAATTCCTACTCAAATACCATTGAACTATCACATTGGCCTTCACTGAGTGGTACTCAATGGGTGCAGTCATAATCTTTTAACAATTTTAACCACTGCCTTTGTCTCATATTTAATTTTTTTTGGCTTAATAAATACTTCAAACTCTTATGATATGTAAATATTTGAAAAGTTTTTCTATATAAGTAACGTCTCCATATTTTCAAAGCAAACATAATGATAATAAATTCTAGGTCATATACTTGGTAAGATAATTTATAAAGCTTTAGTTGTCAAGATACATATGTGATTACCTTATAAAGTTGCATTAAAACACATCCCAAGCTTTAATGAGAGGCATCACTATAAACTCCAAATCCACCATTACCTATAGGAATGATTAGCACTAGAGCATATGCCAATCCATTTTGAATTCATCAAAACTCTCTTAACATACTTCAGACAACTGAAATGCTATATTTTTCCAAAGTAACTTAGTCAAATGAGGAATTTTAAGTGAAAAGTCTTTAATAAATTGACGATAATATCCAGCTTGTCTACACAAACTTTATACTTTTGTAGAACTCTTTGGGGTTTCCCATTTACTGTTGCTTCAATTCTATTTTGATCCATCTTTATGCCTTTTTAGAAACTACATGTCCCAAAAATGCTACATAATCAATCCATAATTCACACTTGCTTGATTCAGAAAATAACTATTTTTCTCTCAAAATTTGCAGCACAATCCTAAAATCTTGTTCATGCTCCTCTTCACTTCTCAAATACACTATTATGTCATCAATGAATACAATTACAAATTCATCTAAGTAAGACTAAAACAGTTTATTCATAAGAGCCATGAACGCAGCTGGTGCATTAGTCAAACAAATGGCATCATAAAAAGTTCATAATGTTCATACCTAGTTCAAAAAGTAGTCTTCGGTACATTTGGGTTTGAAATTTTGAGCTGATAATAACTTGATTTCAAGTCAATTTTAAAAGACAACCACAGTTCTTGTAACTAGAAAAACAGATCATCTATTTATGCCAAAGGATATTTGTACTTCATCTTAACCCGATTCAATTGCCTATAATCAATACATAGTATCATTTTTCCCATCTTTGTTTTTAATAAATAACAGTAGAGCACCCCAAGGTGACACACTAGGTCTAATGAATCCCTTTTTTAATTAGATCTTGCAATTGTGTCTTTAATTCTCTCAATTCAGCTGGAGCCATCTTGTAAGATGGAACGAATATCAGTTTTGTTTTTGGGACTAATTCAATTGTGAATTCTATCTCCCAATCAGGTAGAAAATTAGGTAAGTTAGCTGGAAAAACATTTAGAAAGTCACTTAACTTTAGAATATTCTTACGTAATTCATTTGTGAACCTTGTGTCTATAACATGTGCTAGATAAGTCTCACAACCACCTTTGATCATGTGAAAAGCCTTGATAGTAGAAAGTAGACATGCATGTGTCTTTCCCTTTGAAACACAACCCTTGTCCGATTTGGGGATTCCAAAACAACTTCCTTAGCAAAATAATTCACCATTGTATGGTATTTGGTCAACCTGTCCATACCTAATATCACATCAAATTCATGGAGTGACAATAGTACTAGATCAGTATTCAAGTTAGTGTCATCAATACAAATCACACATTTATGATATACCTTATCGACAATCATCACATCTCTCAAAGAGGTACTCGCATAGAGGTTAAAACCTAAAGGTGGATGCTTACTGGATAATTGGGATTCCATATTTAATGAAATGAATGAATGTGTTAAGCCAGGATCAATTAATACATTAACTTATAACTTATGGAGATAAATTTTACCAGTGATAACTTTTGGAGCATAGATGGCTTCTTTCCAAGTCATGGCAAAAACTTTGGCCTATGTTAGAGGTCTAGAACTCTAACCTTCTGATCTGCTCATAACTTGACCAACTGTAGTTATTCTACCTCTGCCTCTGCCCTCGCCAAATGATACTCCAACTCCATTTACTTTAAAAACTTTATCTGTGAATTTGACATAGCTCTACCTCTACCTGCCTCTGACATTCTAGATCTTTTTGGACAATCTCCAAGCATATGACCAAAAGATCCACATAAGTAACACCTACCAGTTAGTTTCCTACATTAACCCATATTTTGCCTCCCATAATATATGCATGAGGTCATTGTTACATAACTTAGCCTTAACCTTTATGTGTATAAGATGAAACTCCTAACCCCCTGCCTCTATAGCTAGAGTAACCACCCTTAGCACTACATTATGATGGCATATAATCTACATGTTTACCTTTCTTTCTACTAAAATATCTCAAAAACTCAGTAGGTCCTTTTTTTACTCATTGCTTTATCCTTTCTTTTTCTAATCTCCCTACCATGATTAAAATAACTTTTAGTTTCGTATACCACTTAAGATTTGCAACAGTGATCTTGCTTCTAATCTTATATCTTAGTCCCTATTCAAACTTTTGGCATTTGACTTTGTCAGTAGCCACTATAAATGATGCATAATAATATAATTGATTAAACTTTTCCTCATATTTAACTACAATCTTCTCCCCCTATTGAAGATTCAAAAATTCTCTTTTTTTTTTTATTATCTTTATACATTTTTAGCATGTAATTATTATTGAACTCATGAAGAAAATCATCCCATGGAAGCACTTGTGGCTGGACATCACTCCTTGGAATGGTTTCCCTCCAATCATATGCATGCCCCTTATAATAGTGACATTGCATAATCAAACTTTTCTTCTCGTGTGAATTTCATCAAAGCCAAAACTCTCTGTGTTCGGTTTAGCCATGTCTCTACCACTAGTGGATTTATGGCACCACTGAAGTCAGTTTCATCTTATTTTCTCAGTTTGTCATACCTTATTTATAATTTCATTTTTTGGACCATACATAGTATATTCACAAATTTTATATTATGGTTGCCTATGAGGTATGTGTTGTACATGAGAATGCATAGGAGATCTAACTATATTAGTTGGTTGATCTCTTGATGATTAGTATGATGCTTCTATGGAATAAAACTCCCCTCTTCTTGGTGAGTCACGTGGACTACCATGACTTCCCTCAACTAATGCCATATGACATACAACACTAAGTTATATGATCATGCATAACAATGCAAAAGTCATGTCATGTTGAGATCTATTTTCAAATGAAACCTATCCCTACTCAGATACCAAAAACTATAACAACCATTTTTATTTATCAAGCATGGCATCCATGTCTAAAAATTCATATGCATAAAGGTTAACTCATCAATCATACACAATCCAACATCTATTTAATGTACACATATGTTAACCCATTTAATGTTGGTAACCATAAACTGATTCCTAGCATGGTATATGTATATGACACAAGGAGAGAGAGAGTTATAATTCAATCGATGACTTATGGACCATGTGTCTATATATAAAACTTTATGCTCTAAAGTACCCAAATCTTATGCTTCATTATCTAGACAAAAATAATAATGATTTAGTGAGTCCCGACTAAATGAATAGAGCAACAATCAAAATCTAATTACATAACCAACAATCAAATATTATTAAGATACATTACAAGTTTAAGAATTGACTATGCAAATTCAAATGCAATAGATTGATGATTTTGTCATGACCTTGTAAGGCAAACACTACTTTTGAGAATTCATGTCATTCAAGTGGTATTTGATTTTGCTGGCTATTATAAAACAAATGATTGATTTTATCAATAACATGTGTCATAATAGGACATATTAGTTCATTTTCCAAGTTATTTGCAAGTGTTTGACAAGTCGGTTGCAACATCATTTTAGTTCCATATGCAAGTGTTCATTTGTAATGGCATACCAAGTAATCATTAAGATCATACAATTCTCACTTGACTTATATTCACAAGTAAAATGTCACAATTGCATCATATATACACATAATAGAAAATTGTTGTTAATAATGGTAGATGTGGCAACCCAATAGTGGGATGAATTGGGTTGGAAATAAAAAAACAAACACAAAGATAGCATAAGCAAACAACATAAATCAATATAAGGATTTTATAGTGGTTTGGCAACATGTCTACTCCACTACCTAAGTTTTCACATATGTCTTTCTATTCTTTTTCTAGGTTTAAGAACAAAACCTTCCCTTTTCTTGTATAAGGAAGAACCTTCCCTTTTATAGGCTCAAGGATAACCTTTCCCTTGGTATTTTTCTAGGCACAATACCAATATGTACAACTACTAGTAGGGATAGATCCCAGCAGTGTCAATGCCTCTCAAATCAGGCAGCAAATATGTTATTAGTGCTTAAGAATACACACTCTCAAAAGAGTAACAAAAATAATCCTCATTTTATCCAAATACAAAGAAACACCATAAAAGATTTGCACAAAGATTTACAAAGATGTTCACAGTTGTTCACAAGTTTTTCTCTAAACTTTATAACTTTGTCTTTAGCTTTAAAAAATGCTTCTTATATAGCCAAACTCCAAAACTAGCCATTGGAATAGTTGATGTTAAGTTTGATAGCTTTTTTTATAAAACTAGTCGTTATAGGAGACAACACCCGTTGTTCTTCATGAACCCCATTGAACTTGTAATATTACTTTCAAAGCCCATTCTCCATCATTCAGTGCCCATTATCTTTCACTACAATGCTTGTTGGAGTAAGAATAATGTTTGTTGTTCATTTCCAAAAAGCTTGAACTTTGTGCTATGTTTTTCAAACTTTGCATAGTTGTTTTACACACCTATTGAGTAATTCACAATGCCCATTGGAAACTCATTCAATGCTTATTGAGAAAGGCTAACACCTCTTTCAAGTTCTAAAAGCTTTATCTTAAGCTTGGACACTTTTCCAATGCTTGTTGCAACTATGCAACACCTATTGCTAGGCCAAATCAACACCTGTTATGAAACTCCAACACCCGTGGCTAGGTCCAACATAGCTTAACCTGGAACACTTCTCCAATTCCTGTTGTAAAAGGACAATGCTCATTACGAGGTCCATATGACTTTGGCAATTTGTAGCATCCAATCAACATTAATTGTTCATTCTTCAATGCCAGCAGAATAACACACATTAAGAGATGTTCAATGGCTGTTGAACTTACACAATGCATATTGAACTTATTTTAGCCTTTAATGTTTGTCGGATCTTAGGGTCAAATGTTCTCCTAATATTCTCCCTTAGCATTCATAATAATCTTCCCCTTTAATGTTCGTTGGCTCTGTTCAAATCATCTAAAAACATAAAGTACAAATATTAGAATTTCCTTTCGTTTTGTTATAGTTTTGTTGTCATTCACAACACATCATTCAAAGTAGAGGAGTGAGTCTAAAGCCTTGAGGTCACATGCTCTCCAAACATTCTCCCTCTAGCATTCATAATAATCTTCCCATTTTCGAAAGGTGACAAAACCAAGATGTTTTGATACCAAAAATGAAAATCAGAAACACGTAAAAGATACCAAATGTTTAAACATAACACTATAAAGAAGATACCAATCAAAATATAAACACAAGGCTTTATACCAATTCAACACAAAACTAGATACCATTCAACATAAGGCTTGATACCAATTCAAAATATCCACATTAGGTTGGATACCAAATATACCACATAAGATACCAAATGTTATATGTTAAAAACATAAATGATACAAAGTGTTAGGCTATGCATGTGAGTGATACCAAACAAAACAATTAAACCATTTAATCAAAGCATTCAAAACTTCACCCCCTTATTGCAATCATGAGCAAAAGATATACAAAAATTATTCCCTTAAAAGAATGTTCTTCCCTTTATAAAGATGCAAACATTCTCTTTCTAAAATCTAGACCAACTTCTTAAGAAACAAAGCAAACATGAAGATACCAAAAATACAGATCAAAACGAGAATGAAAAATCCCCCTATATATATATGCTTCCTTCTAACAAATCTCCTAAGATATTGAAACACAAATTCTATTGACATAACTTGAACTTACATGTTCACTTCACAAATTAAGGAAAGCAAGAAAGGAAAGGTAGTTGCTAAAGATTTCTAAAATAAAAATCCAAACTGATATCAATGATGGTTCAAAATTCAAACTCCCCCTTAACAAAAGCGTGCTAAATAAAATAAAAAAAATAGATAGAGATACATTACAGTTAATGATGCCAATTGTTCTGTTTTCCAAAATACAAATATTTTTCAAAATGTGCAACTTCAATCACCATTTGATTCTCCATTTTAAACAGACAGTCAAAAGCCTCCGAACATGCAAAATTAACTTTCTTTGGTTCTCATTTTCCCTTGGGTCATTTGGGGTTATCTGTATAAACACGCTCATCTCTCAATTGAGCATAGCAAAAGTATGCTTTATGGCCATATTTTCCACATTAAAAGCATTACAAATGAATGTTTCTTAAGCTTTTATGTAGAGCATGTGTGAGGTGGCTTCCTAATAGAGGAAATTTCATTTTTCAACGAATCATTTTTATTTCTTAAAATCTTATTTCTATAAAAAGATTGATCTAAATCATTATTTGTTGATTTTAGGGCCTTAATTAGATTTTCTACTGTGAACATGTTTTTGATATCATCATCAAGTTCACATACCTCATTAGGAGAGACGTCATTTAATTCATCCTCTATGGCCATTAAACATCCATCTTTTGCTTTCTTTTTTACCTTCCTCTTCTTTATCTTTCTATTGTTGGAGAATTCATCATCACTTATGGATGTAGAATTCAATAAGCTCTTTCTACTTCTTTCCTATTGATAATGATCTTCTATCTCCATTGACATATTACTTCCTCTAATTTGAGTTGGTCCATTTTTTAGAAAGGTTCCATAGTATAAAGACTTAATGGTTACCATGATTGTGTAACTCTTGTAAGTAAGCCTCAAAAAGAGGATAGCTCTAATAGCAATTGTTGTTAAGAGTGGTAGATGTGGCAACCTAAGAGGGGAAAAGGTGAATTAGGTTGTAAATAAAAAATAAACACAAACAATGATTTTATAATGGTTTAGCAATGCACCTACTCCACTCCCTTAGTTTTCAAATAGGCTTTTCTATTCTTTTTCTAAGCTCAAGAACAAGACCTTCAATTTTCTAGGCTAAGGAAGAACCTTTCCTTTTACAGGTTCAAAGATAATCTTCTTTCCTTTGGTATTTTTCTAGGCACAATAATAACCATTACAACCACTAGCACGGATAAATCTAAGTAGTGTCAATGCCTTTGAAATTAGGTAGCAAATATACTATTAGAGCTTAAGAAAACTTGCTCTCAAAAGAGTAACAAAAACAATCTTCATTCTACCCAAATATAAAACAACACCATAAAAGGTTTGCACAAAGAGTTATAAAAATATTCACACTCATTCACAAGTTTTTCTCCAAACTTTTAATCTATTTCTAGTAATTAAAAATGTTATTTATATAGTAAACTCCAAAACTAGTAGTTGGAATAGTTAATGTTAAGAATGATAGCTTTTATATGAAATTAGCCATTAAAGGAGACAACACCCGTTATTCTTCATCAACCCTTATTAAACTTGTAATGGTTACTTCCAATGTCTATTCTCCATCATTCAATGCTCGTTGGCTTTGATTACAATGCCTGTTGGAGTAAGAACAATATCCATTATTAATTTCAGAAAGCTTGAACTCTGTGTTTTATCTTTCAAAGCTTGCATAGTTAGTTTCCATGCCTATTCATAATTTGAAATGCCCGTTTGATACGAATGATATTGAATTTTTGGATCCTAATTTATATGTAGAATAAATCCTAAGTCGTAATTCAAATATCAATAAGATAAACTCTTAAATCCCAATTAGACCTCTAGAAAACTTGTTTCTAGCAACCTAGAGTATAAAGATTTAACATGTATTAATTTCAATCTTAAATTAACTAAGTAATCTATGACTTAGATTAATTAAGTTTTGTGAAATTATTAAGAACTTACTTAACAATCTCACCGAGTCCTACTAAGAACTTAAGAAGAGAATTAAATCTCATAAACAATTTTACTAAAAAAGTACTCTTTAATTCATTGATTCCTCTTTAGATCAATAAGAAGGCTATTTATTGCAATTACCTTAAGAATGCTTCTTATATAGTCTTTGCAATATGCCTAATCTATTTAGGAAAAAAAAAGGATACTCTTAAGCTAAATATGAAATAACTGAAAAATACATCTGATGTTTTCCTAATTATAAAAGAAGTTTCTTACATAAGTAAATACAAAACTTCCTAATTAGTTTTCGAGAGGTATTCAACCTAATGAGGAAGAAATATAATAATCTCCATACTTGGCCATATTGGGCCTTCAAAAGGCTTTTCCATATGATATGTAATGTCTTTGTTAAGCCTACTAAGAAACCTTACCATTGTTTACTCCATGGATTCTTGAATCCCAGCCCTAATCAATGTCACCTCAAGCCTTTGGTAGTATTCTTCCACAATCCTAGCACCTTATACAAGTCTTTACAATTCGTTATGCAAATCCTTATAATAATGGCTTGGTTTCTCATAATTACTTTTATTTTTTCCCAAGTACAAATAGACTTATCCCAACATCTTTTTCTAGTATATTTTAATTGGTCCCACCAAACAAGAGCATAATCTACAAACTTAATAACAACAAGCTCAATTTTATTTTTCTTCGTTATAGTTGTGACAATCAAAAGTAAAATCTACCTTTTTTTTCCCCCATGATAGGTATGCCTCGGGATCACCCTTGCCATTGAAGCTAGGAAGATCTTGATGCCACTAAGATTGTTATCTTGCCTACTTGATCTTTAGGAAAATTCCTCTATGGAATCACCATCCTTATCTTCATGAGTGAATCTACCATGCCTTGGTTGTCTAAAATGGGTGTGGGTATTGTTTAAATTAGAGGCATTTTGAATGTTCCCGAGTTGTTGTTTCACCTCTTTAAACTTTTGTTATATTAGGGACATAATATCTAGCATAGGTTTCACAAATAACTTTCACTCCATATTACTTTGAGGTTCTGCCATGGTTAGTAGAATAACATAGGAAAATACTCACAAACGCTTTCTCACATGTCTACACTCAATTGATGGCACTCACACTCGTATTTAACTCAAATTTAACTTTAATCTCTTATGAGCTCACCACTCTTTGCCTTTTAACTCTTAAGATTATTTTCTTTAAGTTCTTTAAGGACTAAGTTTCTTTATGTCAAGAGAATCTTAAACAAAACGCAAACAAGTAAAAACTAGTTCTTAAAACACTTAGAAATTAAAAGAATTAAAAATAACACAATTGGTTACACAAACAAATTTCTAAAGATCTAATAGTAAGCTGAGAGTTTAAAAGGAAATTTGGAAATGCAAATTGGTATTTTAAATATGGTAAGAAATATGTCTAGGCCGAATGAGAAAAAGGATTTCAAAATTGGCCTTAAATAATAACTTGCAATTTTTAGCTTTTTTCCTTTATTATTATTATTTTTTTATTTTTGCTTTAACTTTTGAAGTTAAAATCAAATTTAGAATTGCAAGAAACACCAAAAACAACTCAAAAATATAAAAAATTGAATTTGGCATTCGTAGAGGTATTTTGGTAATTTTACCATCTCTTGAATTCTGAGCTATGGTTCAGCCCTCGATACTAGAAAAATACCAAAAGGATGATTAGTAACAAAAAGAAATAATTTAAAAGGAAGAAGGATGAAGAAATTGCAATAAATAAGCTTGAATCAAGTTTTTCTTAATTTAAGGAGATTTTCGCAACTCCTAAATTTAAAGGAAATTCTTGAATTAAACACTTTAATTTTGCACTAGTTTTTCTTATTTTAAGGATGCTTTCACAACTCCCAAATTTAAAGGAATTTCTTGAATTAAACACTTTAATTCTGCAATTAAGGAAACAAAAAGGGTTAATTAATAAATAAATTCGAATTTGAAAGGAAGAAACACAAAAAATCAAAAGATTTTGCAAAGTTCCTTAATTTAAGGAACTTTTGCACAAGGATGAGATTTTGACGAAATTTGAATTTGATTTTTTTCAATGTGATATATGATGATGAAACAAGACTAATGAAGGTAAAAAAAATAATAATGAAAAGATACACATTTGGATGCGAGAATTGAGATATGGCAGAATTAGAGAAGAAAATGAAGGAATGTGAATGGATGAACTAAGAACAATGCTAGAACATAAAGATATCTACCTTCGATCTTGACTTTAGCCTTGGCTGTGATACCAAATGATACGAACAAGGTTGATTTTTGGATCCTAATTCATATGTAGCAAAAGTCTAAAGCTTTAATTCAAAGTCAAACAAGATAAACTCTCAAATCCCAATTAGACCTCTAGAAAACTTGTTTTATAGCAACTTGAATTATAAAAATTCAAGAGGTGTTATCATACCCTTAAATTAACTAAGTAATTTAATACCTAGACTAAACGATTTTGTGAAATTATTAAGAACTCACTTAACAATCTCACCAAGTCCTACTTAGAACTCAAGAAGAGAATTAACTCTCACAAGCAATTTTACTAAAAGAAATATTCTTCAATTCATGGGTTCCTCTTTGGTTGAATAAGAAGGCTATTTATAGCCTTTACCCTAAGAATACTTCCTAAACAGTCTTTGCAATGTGCCTAATCTATTTAAGAAAAAAAAAAAAGTATACTCTTAAGCTAAATAGGAAATAAACTAAAAGATACATTTGATATTTTCCTAATTGTAAAAGAAGTTTCTTGCATAAGTAAATACAAAAGGTCCAAATTAGTTTTAGAGAGGTATTCAACCTAATGAGGAAGAAATATAACCATTTCCATACTTAGCTGTGTTGGGCCCTCAAAAGGTTTCTCCACATGATTCACAATGTCTTTGTTAAGCCTACCAAGAAACCTTGCCATTATTTGCTCTGTGGATTCTTGAATTCTAGGCCTAATCAATGTCACCTCAAGCTATTGATAGTATTCTTCCACACTCCTAGCACCTTGTATAAGCCTTTGCAATTTGTTGTGTAAATCCCTATAATAATGGCTAGGTATAAATCTTTTTCTCATAATTATTTTCATTTGTATCTTTTTGTTGTATTTTCTTTTTGAGGACCAATTGTAAGGTGTTGTTTAAGGCCAATTTTGAAATCCCTTTTCTCATTTAGCCTAGACATATTTCTTACCATATTCTAAATACCAATTTGCAATTCTAAATTTCCTTTTAAACTCTTAGATTACTATTAGATCTTTAGAAATTTATTTGTGCAACCAATTGTGTTCTTTTCAATTCTTTTTGTTTTCTAAGTGTTTTAAGCACTACTTTTTACTTTTTTGTGTTTTATTTAAGATTCCCTTGAAATAAAGTAACTTAGTCCTCAAAGAACTTAAAGAAAAGAATCTTAAGAGGTAAAAGGCAAAGAGTGGTGAGCTCATAAAAGGGTAAGAGCCAATTTTGAGTTAAACACGAGTGTGAGTACCATCAATTAAGTGTAGACATATGCAGGAGTGTTTTTGAGTATTTTCTTGTATTATTCTACTAACATGGTAGAACCTCAAAGTGATCCAGAGTGGAAGTTGTTTGCAAAAGTTATGCAAGATACTATGTTCTTAATACAACAAAAGTTTAAAGAGGTGAAACAACAACTTAGGAGCATTCAAAATGCCTTCAATTCTAGCAATACTCGTACCCATTTTAGACAACCAAGGCATGTTAGATTTATTCATGAGGAGGAGGATGGTGATTCTATGGAGTAATTGTCCCAAAGACTAAGTAGTAAAGATAACAATCTTAGTGGCATCAGGATGAAGATTCCTACCTTTAATCACAAGGGTGATCCCGAGGCATACCTACCATGGGGAAAAAAAAAGGCAAATTTTGTTTTTAATTGTCACAACTGTAATGAAAAAAGAAAATTAAGCATGTTGTTGTTAAGTTTGTAGATTACACTATTGTTTGATGGGACTAATAAAAATATACTAGAAAAACATGTGGGGATGAGCCTATTTGTACGTGGGAAGAAATGAAAAGAATTATGAGAAAAAAATATTTGTTCCTAGCCATTATTATAGGGATTTGCACAACAAATTGTAAAGGCTTATACACGGTGCTATGAGTATGAAAGAATACTACCAAGAGCTTGAGGTGACATCAATTAGGATTGGGATTCAAGAATCCATGAAGCAAACAATGGTAAGGTTTCTTAGTGGACTTAACAAAGACATTGTAGATCATGTGGAGAAGCCTTTTGAAGGCCCCTTGTGGCCAAATATGGAGATTGTTCTATTTCTTCCTCATTAGGTCGTATACCTCTCTAAAACTAATTAGGAACTTTTGTATTTATTTATGCAAGAAAATTCTTTTACAATTAGAAAAATATCATATGTATCTTTTAGTTATTTCCTATTTAGCTTAAAAGTATATTTTTTTTCTTAAATATATTAGGCAGATTGCAAAGACTATTTAGAAAGTATTCTTTGGGTAAAGGCTATAAATAGCCTTCTTATTCATCCAAAGAGGAATCAATGAATTGAAGAATATTTCTTAGTAAAATTGCTTGTGAGAGTTAATTCTTTTCTTGAGTTCTCAGTTGGACTTGGTGAGATTGTCAAGTGAGTTATTAATAATTTCACAAACTTGTTTAATCTAAGACTTAAATTACTTAGTTAATTTAAGGTTAAGATTAACACCTTTTGAATCTTTATAATTTAGGTTGCTAGAAATAAGTTTTCTAGAGGTCTAATTGAGATTTGAGAGTTTATCTTATTTGATCTTTGAATTAAAGTTTAGGACTGGTGCTACATATGAATTAAGATCCAAAAATCAACCTCGTTCACATCGTTGTTAGAAACTCCTTCAATGCCTATTGAGAAGAGGCAATACTCATTTTGAGGTTCAGAAGCTTTAGCTCTAGCTTGGACACTTTTCCAATGCCCTTTGTGAATATCAATGCATGTTGCTAGACCAGATCAATACTCTTTATGAAACTTTAATGCCCGTGGTGAAGTCTAGCACAACTAAACTTGGATCACTTCTCCAACACTTGTTGCAAAGGGATAACGCATGTTGTGAGGTCTAGAAGTCTTTGGCAATTTGCAACATCTAATCAATATCCATTATTCATCCTTTAATGGTCGTTGAATGGTCCAACACCCATTGAACTTGCATGATGCCCATTGAACATGTTCTGGCCCTTTGATGTTCATTAAGTCTTAGGGTCACATGTTCTCTAAATATTCTCCCCCTAGCATTCACAATAATCTCCCCATTTAACATTTATTTTGTCTGTTCAAATCATCTAAAAACACTAAAGGACAAATACTAGAACTTCTTTTGGTTTTATTATCATTCAAAACACATCATTCAAAGTAGAGGAGTAAGTTTAATGCCTTGGGGCCACAAGTTCTCCAAACATTCTCTCTTTAGCATTCATAACAAAAACAACCATATCATAAAATCACCACACATTCACATTAGAATCCAATTATGACTTTACTTACCTTTAATGCAACTAACCTTTATGGTAGGTTTGAATGTCTCCCTTATGCTTCCTCAATGTATTAACATCCTAAAATTTGATACATATATCATTATAAACTATCAAAATGAGTTTTTATGCATGGTATGCAGTTATGTTCTATGCAAGTGCAAGTGGGTCACGTAGTTAAATTTATTTTTCTTATATGGCAACCTAACCTTGCTACATTATAACTACAATAACTCTTGCTATATTTATCCAAATTATGTAATTTTTTTTTTTGTAAATAAAATAGACACATAATGATACAACATATTCAAAATTCAGGATAATATAGGGCCAATATAAGAATATGGTGAATTTTTTAATTTTTCCTTGTTTAAATGTGATCAGAGTCTAAGTAGTTCTTACATTCTTAGCCATATCTCAAATTTTAAAAATCCAATTGCAAATTACCAAAAGTCACACAACACATGAAGGAACCTTTTTTATATTTTATACATTGTCTAATTCAATCTATAATATAATCAAAATAAATGATCAATCTCAGGGTGAGAAGGTTTCAACATATTAAGAATCAGCAAAGATGAAGGAGCAACATATCCTCATCCATAATATATTTGGCAAAATTGTTTAATAGGAATGTATATTAGACATAAATATACAATCTAAAGTTTGTTACATCTAAATATACAATTTAAAGTTTGTTACATCACCAAATGCCCATTCTATGACCATCTAATTCTTGAAAATATAATTAAGAGGTTGAATAGGTTTCATCAAGTTCAGGGTCAGTCACATTCAAAGATCAATATCTCTTTACACATAATAAATTAAAAGGAAATGTATTAGAAGAATTCATAAAGGATATAACCCTACAAATTTGTATTTTAAAATTTGTCTAAATCAACACATAAGGTTATGAAAATATATGAAATAGATAGACTGAAGAGCTTTTAATAGGTTGTGAACCAATCCTAGTGAAGGAGTCATAGCTCTTCACACACACCATATTCAGCAAAATAGTTTTACATGAATTTAGATGAGGTATAATCCTAAAAATTTTAAGTTTTACACTTTCCATAATTTAAAATTTAGGGTTATGAAATCATGGGTGCAACAATATACCCTAACTATAAAACCAATACAATCAACTTTTATTTCTCTTGAGCTTCAACTTTCATAAATGAACTATACCTCAAATTACTTTATAGTTCATACTAATCATACATATTTAACATGTTATAAGGGAGGAATTTCATGTGGGAAGAAGATAAAATCACTTGCCTCTTTTGCCAAAATTAGAAAAGCTTAAGGTTTAGCTTAGTTCTTTTTCTTCATATTTTTGTTCTTCTTCTTATTGTTGTTCTTCTTCTTCATCTTATTCTTCTTATTCTTCTTCTTCTCATTCCTAGTTATCTAGAGTTTTTCTATATTGCATGAGTAGTGTGGAAATGTTGAACTCTCTCATATTCTTCCTTTGAGATAGAACTCAAGAGGCTCACCATTTCTCTCTTATTATTGTCATTTGCTTTCTTATGAGCCTTAACCCATTCTTCTTTTGTAAGCAATTATTCACTACCATCCACTATTATTGTGGGTGGTTTCCACTCTTTTGCAATTACATCCCAAAGATCCATCACATCACTATCAAGATAGATTTCCATTCCATACTTCTAATAAGTATACTCATATCCATCAACGTATGGCCTAAGGTGAAAGTGGATTCCCTTTTATTCCATTATCTTTTGTTAAACAATTAAGACAAGAAATGATATTTGCACTTCAATACCACTTGTTGGCCATTGTGTACTAAGAAGGGGATTGAATTGGTGTGAAATTTAATTTTTTTTCAAGGGAAAACAAGTAATTCAAAGTTTGTAGAAAGTATAGGAGAAAAATGAATACAAGCAAATATATAGCGGTTCAGGTGTTAACCAACCCCACATCCACTCCCTAATTCTCTAATTGGGTATTTCACTAATCATAAGGGTGTTTTACAAACTTACACGCAACTTATAATAATGTGATTTACTATGGCTCAAACATAACCATTACAAGTGTTTTATCGAAGCTCACACTCAAACCATACAAAATTGTTTCTTAATCAGGCTCACTCTAAAAACCCAAACCTAATGGTGTTTAATGGCTCACACTTAATGTTTACAACTCAAGTATAAGGAATTAATGAGCTGAAAATTGAGAAGTCAAATTATAAGAGTTTGACCACAATTAAATGTTTTCCTCTTGCATTCAAAGCCATTTTATAGAGTAGTTATAGGCTTTAACAACCAAATAGCCATTATAAATGAAACAAACTCCAAAGTTGGTGGCAAAATCCTGCATTTAATATTTATCAGACTAAGATCATGGTTACTACCATAAGTCATAGTCGTGATTCATAATTCACTCTAGATTTTGCTCGATCACGAATGAGATTTTCAAATGCATCTAACAATTATTGACACTTGGTAGTTTGGCATTGGTTCTTCAAGGAACTAGTCATTTTGAACCCTCTAACGATTATCAAAATTCATTGTTATGATTTTTTTGGGTTAGCCACTACTTAGACCATGAATCCAATTGGAGTTGTTATGTTTTATACTGTGGGTAGGTCACGTTCGCTACCAAGAATTTGTTGTCACAACATTTGAACTTCAAATGGTTGTCTTGACATGTGGCTTTGTTTGGTTGGCTATTTAAAGTCCCTCTTTGATCATTTGAAGATAACAGTCAAGACCTAGGCTAGGATAGGCACCATAAATCAAACTGGAGCTATTGTTCCCAATTTTTCTTAAGAAAGTAATTATGATCCTCTAATCCTAGTTGCGAATTAGGAGACAATTTTGTTAATTTGAGCATTTTGCTTCTAATCACTTCCATTCAACTTCTAATGAGTTCCTAGCTTAATTTTTGCATAGACAACACTTAGAAATGATATTAGAATATTTCAATCTATGTTGTCAATATCAAAAGAGAACTTTAAGTTAGGTTTGACCAACCTAGTTTGATGAAGAGGATCATACAACATGGCAAAAGGAGGTCATGCGTGTCTATCATTTACATAATCCAAAAGTTTTATAAGTAATGATTGTCAAGATCACCATTTGTAGTCTAATTCAAATGAGCAACTACACGCAACAAAACACACAAATTAGTAGCCATCATGAGAACAATAAAACTAAAATAAAGAAAACATGATTTACATAAACATCTTACGATGTCTATAAGTTAAGAAACCTAAGCATGTTTTTAAGTCCTTAATCATAAACATTCCCACATAATATGAATCACATTTCAACATTAATAATAATGCATAAGACAAAACATATGAATCATGAGACATAGAAATCATAAACATGGTATAAAGTATAAGTGTAATTTATAGGATTTTAAGGACCTAAGCCAATAATCATGGCACATGGGATCCTAGGGCTATTAAACCCTCCTCCATATTATGCTCTGAAAAGGCCAAAGCATTTCCAAAAACACCATTAACCACAAATAGGGATAAAAATAGCAACTCACACGACCAATATGTGAAAGACTTCATGTATGAGTCATAACATTATAAGGGTCAATAAGATTGAACCTTTCTCCCAAAAGGAACCATATAATCAATTAAGAAGAGAAAGAAAAACATATGAAGTAAATCATTGTCCCTAAAGGGATTGTAAACTATTGAGGTCATAGGGACTTAAGTTCCCTCACTTAATTATAGGTAAAATAAGAAAAAAATAAAATGCTTGAGATGGAATCAAAAGATGAAAGATAAATGCAATGAAAACATCAATGCTTCTACTCAAGAAAATAAGTTGAAACCTTAATCCTAAACCTTAGTTTTGGTGGAATGGAGGTCATGGTCCATGAGGACTACCTCATATTCTGCCATTTGGACTTATGTGGTGTCCAAAATAACCAAAAAGAAATAAGGAATCTAGGTAGAAGGAAGAATCACTTTCACAACCTATTCTCAAGAGAATACAGTTGTACATAAAAGCCAACTAATGGTTTGTACATACCATAAAAGGTCTGTACAACCCTCTTAATCATGATTTTTGAAATCTAAAGAAGGAAAAAGAAAAAAAGAAGTTGAGGGAAAGGAAGAGGGTCTAGGATGCTACTTGATGTCTTTCCAGCCCTTAGAGGCACTTGATTATATTTTGAACCTTCAAAATACAATTGGAGTGCTTAGGAATGCAAAGGAAAGGCCTTGTTTTACCTTTGATTTTAGTGTAGATAGATTAGTGTTTATGTCTTTTATGTCTAAACATATTTTTTAAGAGATTTTGACATAGTTTAGTTATAGTTAACCAAACCCCTTTTTCCTCTCTAAATGGTGTGGATTATAGAGGAACAAGGGTGTTCCATAGTTTGGAATGGCTCTAGTTGCATGGCATTCACATCCCATAATAGATAAGTGTTTAACATCATAATTCATATGTTTTATAGTTAAATTCTCCCTTTAAATCATGCATATTCACTTAATTCCTTATATAAAATGGACTTAATGCATGTTAATTGATGTTTTATAGGCATAAAAGTAAAGAAAAGCAAAGTTCAAGTGAGAAAGAAAGAGTGCACAACCATGCTTTGATAGCACATGGTTGTGCATCTTAGCAACACCAAAAGACCAAAAGAGAGCAAAAATGCATGGCCTCAAAGCAAGGTCATGTGTTCTAGAAAGTTAACATGTAAAAGGTTATCATAGCAATGCACGACCATGCTTTGATAGCACATGATCATGCTTTTCCTTAAAACTTAAGAAGAAGAAAGAAATCTTCAAGAATTTTTTTCCTTTTCCATGTAGCTTAGCGCCCTTTTTTAAAGGGATAGTTAAATCACTATTTTAAGATGAAAATAAACTAGAAATAAGGCATGAAAGATTCACCCAATGATAGAGAAAAAACCATAACAAATCTCAATGATTCAATCAAATAGTTATAGAGAGTGAAGGTGTAAACAATCAAGAAGGTTCAAAAATAATTTCATGGCTATTCTTGGGATTGATTTGATTGTCATATTTTTCCTTTTTCTTTTTTATTATGAACCAAAATTCTTAAGGTTAGGGTTATAGATGGATCTTATGTGACCTATATTGGTTTTCCTTAATCTAAGTCTTTTGGTTTCATTCATTCTTTATATTAGTATTTATTGAATGCTTCATGTTATTGATTGACTGGCCATTGATCATATTCAATTTTGTGAATCGACTATCGAGATATGCGTTTCATGGGATGGATCTATTAACAATTCCCTTATTTTGTTATGAGTTAAGAGACCTTAACAAAGCATGACTATCTTTAGAGTCTTGTTTGGCAAGATAAATGCATGATGTCAACCTTTTGAGTTGAGAGACCTTGGGCATAACATGCTTTTATATGTTAATTAATAGTCAAGAGAGATTAATTAATCACTTTAGTGACTCGATAGTAGCACTTGATGAATGAACTAATTAGATGAAGATTAGGAGTCCATTAGAAATCATTAAACGAAGTTGAACCCCCTAGCCACTATTCTTAAGTGATTGTTTCCAATTATTACAGGTGTTCATTTCATTTTCTTATTTACAATTTTAATTGTCATTTATTATTAATTCTCTAGATAATATAAGACACAAGATACTTAGTACTTAAACTCAATCTCTATGGAAATGATATATGTACTCACAAAGTGCACTTTATTACTTATGACCTGCGTATTTGTAGCATAAGGGTTTTATACTTAGCACACACTCGTCATTAAGTTTTTGGTATTATTGTTGGAGATCGAAGACTTTAATACTAAGTTATTATTTTTATATTAATCTAGAGTTTTATTTTTATTTATAACCTTATTTCTTATTTCTTTTATTTTAGGTGCATGAGTAGAACTTAGAACTAGGAAAATAAAAATGACTTGATTCCTCCCGATCTAGAAATTAAACTCACTCCAAATAAGGCTAGAACATTAACAAAATTAAGGAGACTGACTTTTTAAAGAGTTCACCATACCAGCTATTGAAGGATTGCAACCAGTTATCACTTGACCTAACATTAATACTAATACTTTTGAGATCAAGCCAATGTTTATTCAAATGCTTATCAACACTCTCCATTTCCATGGCCTTTCTCATGAAGATCTCAGTGGTCGTATAATATATTACTTAGAGATTTGGGACACCTTTAGGTAAAATGGAATGTCTACGGATGCAGTGAGTCTATGCCTTTTCACGTTCACTCTTAAGGATAAGGCTAAGGTGTAGATAAACTCATTGAAGCCCCGAAGCCTCACTACATGGGACCAACTATCTTAAGCTTTTCTTGGTAAATACTTCCCCCATTTAAAGATAGCTAGACTTAGAAATGAGATCGCCACTTTTAGAGAACAAGATGGAGAAACCTTAAATAAAGCTTAGGAATGATTCAAAGATCATTTGAGGAGATGTCTAAATCATCAAATTAAAAAATGGTCAATGGTACATACCTTCTATAATGGACTATTTAGACAAATCAAGGTCTTCATAGATGTAATAACTAGAGAGTTTCTCAAGGATAAAATAATAGATGCAACCTACGATTTGATTGAAATAATAACAAAAAATGACTATCAAGCTCATAAAAGGATTATGCCAAAGAAAGTAGTGGAGATTCAAAACATGGATGCATTACAAGCTCCGTATCATCTCTATCCATATACTTAAGTTATTTTACTTATAATGCATTGACTTCTTCTTTATTATAGGTTGTGTGTGACTTTTGTAGGGGAAATGGGCATAAGAGTATCAATTGTCAAACAATGAATCCCTTTGCTCAAGAGCAAATGAACTTTATGGAAACTTTCAATCGACAACCCAATAATCCATATTGTGATACATACATCTCGGGTTAGTGAAATCACCCTAATTTTTATTGGTCAAACAATAACACCCTAAATCCTAAAACGCATGGACCACCACCTAGTTTCCAACCCATACCACAACACTACTAACCTTAAGAAAAACAAATGAAGCTTAGAAAACCTCATGGAAAAATTCATATCCAAAATCAATGCAAGACTTGATTATCAAGATAAGATGATTAGGAAACTTGATGCCAAAATAGACCTAGTCACCAAATATCACTCATCTTCCATCCATAACCTTAAGATCCAAGTGGGACAAATAGCTAATGCCCTTAGATCTAAATCCTAAGGTACTCTGCCTAGTAATTTTGAAACTAACCTAAAAGACCAAGTGAAGGCCATAACCTTAAGAAGTGGTAAGGAACTTCAACCTAGGGAAGAGTATAAAGCAAAAGAGGAATGCAAGGTAGATAAAGAAGAAGAACCAATCAATAAGGACAAGCCTAAGGAAAAGGTGAAGTCATATGTACCTCATATTCCTTTCTCTTCAAGACAAGCAAAAATCAATAGACAAACAATATGCCAAGTTTTTGGACATGCTTAAAAAGATCAAAATCTATATACCAATTATGAAGGTGCTTGCCCAACTGCCAAAATATGAAAAATTCATGAAGGACATGCTTTTGAAAAATAGCAAATTGGTGGAATATGAGAGTTTTCTTAATTGAGGAGTATAATGCAATCCATTTTAATAAATTGGTGTAAAAAAAGGAGATCTATGAAGTTTTACTATACCTTATGAAATTAGTCATGTTTCATTTAATAAAGCTTTTTATGATTTAAGCTCAAGTACTAATCTAATGCCTTTGTCTTTTAGATATTTATGAAATGAAACCCACCAAGATTTCTCTCCAAATAGCAGATGACTCACCATATATCCAAAAGGGATAGTGGAAAATGTGCTCAACAAAGTGGATAAGTTCATAATTTTGTTAGACTTTGTGGTGCTTGATAAAGAGGTGGATAAGGAAATTCTATTGCTTTTAGGATGACCATTCCTCACAATCGATGGTGTTTTGATTGATGTGAAAGAAGGAACACTCACAAGGCCATTAAGAAGCCTATGAAGGATGAAAGGTGCCTAAAGATAGACATCATTAAAGAAGATACTAAAGAAACCTTTTAAGAAAAGTAAGAGACCTTCGATCTTGAAATTGTAGCCATGGTAAGAGTAGAGAATGAAGGAGAAGACAACACTATAAGTACTTAAACTTTTGAGGTATATGATAACCCTTCTTCTTCTTCTCCTTTTGAACCTTTGGATTATGAGAACTACCTTGAGAAAACCCTACCTTCTATCATTAAACCTCCTTAACTTAAGCTTAAATCTTTACCTCCCTCATCTTAAGTATACATTCTTAAGAAAGGATAACACACTACTAGTTAACCTTCTCAATGAACTCATACAAGCATAAAAAGAAAATTTTTAAGGGTGCTGAGGAATAGGATTAGAGCTTTGGGTTGGACCATAATGAATACAAGAGGGATTAGTCCTATACTTTGCATGCATAATAATACAAGACAATCACAAACCCACCATAGAACATCAAATGAGGCTTAACCCTAATATGAAAGAGGTAGTTAGGAAAGACGTTGCAAAGTTGTTAGATGTGAAAATCATCTACCCTATTTAAGATAGCCCATAGGTTAGTTCGATTCAAGTAGTTCCTAAGAAAAGGGAGATGACAATTATAACTAATGAAATAATGAGTTTATCCCTACTATAATTGTGATGGGGTATAAAGTGTGCATTAATTGTAGGAAGTAAAATGTGAGAACCTATAAGGATCATTTTCATTTGCCTTTTTATTAACAAAATGTTAGAAAAACTTGCAGAGGATAAGTATTATTACTTCCTAGATTGATAATTGGGCTATTATCAAATTCAAACAACACTAGAGGATTAAGAGAAAATGACATTCACGTGCCCATATGGTACCATTGCTTATTAACACTTGCCTTTTGGGTTATGTAAGAGAAGATGACATTCACTTACAAAGTTGTATGTGAATGCCTCATATTTCATGGTTTTGCACTCAAACAAGTGGTCTTACTTGCAACTCCTACCTTCTATCGATCATCGAGAGAATGATGGTAATACATTGGTAATGACCCTTAATCATAGCTCATGATTTAGATCAATGAAGGATCGTTGAGGCCTTACGTAAGATAGAAGCCACTTTTCCAAATTTAAGGTCAACGACAGACTAAGGAGAGATGCCATCCCTAGGTGAAATATAGAGTCTCTACCCAATATTAGTCGAGAGAAGAATCTTAGAAAGGATAAATTTTAAACCTACCTAAGTTATTGAAAAGGCCTAATCCATCTTTACCCCATCATAGATGAAGTTTAGGAGTTGGATACAACTTGGGGAATAGGTTAGGCACCCTCAAGTCGCCCGGATATAAGGATCTGACCTTCGGGCAATCAATGGTATGTTCTTATACCTTGTCTTTATAATCAATTTCCTATTTATTAATCAAGGAACATCTATCTAAGTAAGCCATCAACCATAACAATCAAGTATGTAATGCATGAATGATATGCAAGATGGTAGAAAGCAATAAATAGTATATACAAGATAGGGATAGGGAATACACATCTAAATGGTGGGATTATCATTCAATGAACTTAAATATATAAAAAAAACATGCATTTATTAGCTTTCTTAACCTATAAAAATGAACATAAATTAGTCCATAAAACATAGGTCAAATGGAAAGAAAACAAGTTAGTATAGGAAACAAGTATAAATAAATCAAATGAACTCAAAGCAAAAGAGATGAATACAACACATACTATTGTCTCTCCTATGCAAAAGGTGCATAAATATGCATCTAAGTCCATAATATCACATTTCCACATAACCATCCAATGAGCAAATAGAATATACATACATAAATCATGAACATGAATAGAAGAGAACATGTGATGCAATGCATTTGGAGGATGTGGAGTGGTCTAACATAAAAACTCACCACAATAGGGGTCCTAGGATTGATGAATCCTCACCGTATATAGCTCTAAAAGAGTATGGCATCCATATATACCACTAACCATGTAGGGTTAGCATACAACGCCAAAATAAGGAAGATTAATGGCTAAAACACTATTTACATACTTAAGCATATAAACTCATAACACAAGGTTAGCTTTACAAGTCAATGGAACTTCACATTCCTTACTTGATCATGGCTCTAAGATGGTTAAAATAGAATAAAAACACCTTCTTAAAATCAACTGGAAGATCCTAAGAGTTTTTCTTTTGGTATGATAAGTAATAAAAAATAATATGAAGCACAGTTAAGACTTCATTTTTTAGATGAATAGAGGTCATAGGTCATTAAACCTCACCCCATTCTACAACTGGAGTCATAATACATCACAAAAATGCTTCAAGAATGAAAGAAATTGAAAGGAGGAGAAAAAATAAACTGTGCAAAACATTATTAATCGGTTAAACTGGGTTATACAACCTATTATTGAGGCTATACAACCTATAGAAAAAGATGTATAGACCTTGTTTCTTAGGTTTTGAAAGCAGAGAAAGAAAAGAAGGGGAGAGAAGAAGGGGGAGTTAGAGGATTCTTATATGCCTTTGTGTGTTTCTATGCCCTCTAATGCTCACAAGTTCAATATTTGACTCCAAAATGCTTAGGGAATGCACAAAGTTGAAGAGATTAGGTCTAGTTCTACATTGGAGTGAGTTAGGGGTAAGTTAGGTTTAGGGTTTCTACATTTGAAAGGTGATATTGATGATGTACCCTTAAGGTTTCCAAGCCTCCTCTCCCTCTTTAAAATGGGGGGCACTTATAAAGGAAGAATAATGTACTAAAGTAAAAAATGGTTCTAGTTGTACCATGTTCATATCCAATCACATTGGAGGTGATGAATCTTCTAGAATTAATGTTTGAAAGCAGGCTGCATAGCTAAGAATAGGTTATACATCTATATGTTAGGGTTGTACAACTCTAAGATTTAAAGGGGGGGACTAGTTCTAAAATGTTCTTAAGACTAAGGTTTAAGAGAGGGCTGCATATGCTTATGATTACCTGTATAACCTTATTTTGTGGGTTGTACAACCATACTTAATGGGTTGTGGGTTGTACAACCCTACGTAATGTGTTGTACAACCCACTAAGTCTGGAAGCTAGTTTCATGATGAAGCCTTTAACACTCATCTATGTGATGATTCACACCTTGGTGGAAAAGTACAAAAGGCATTGACATTGTAGTTCTTAAGTAAGAGAGTTTATGGGGGCTTAGGGGATAGAGGATCTAGAATTCCTTCCTTTTAGAGTATTTCCAATACTTAAGGGATAGTGATACTGCATGCTTATAAAATCCCCAATAGCTGTTATAAGTTGCTTCTTTTTTCTTACATCAAACATGTAATTGCTTTTGATGTAAAGGTTGCTGAGAGTGTTCTCCTTCTCATTTATGATCGCTACCTAAACTCTTAGTGATAAGATTTCCCCTAAGCTTTTTTTTGATTTGGTTTGTCATAAGAGGATACCCCTTGATATGCTGAGAGTGATCCTTCCATGTTTAAGCTTAAAGAGGTATCAGTTTAAAACTAGTTTGAAACAATAAAAAATTGACCATTAAAAGAGTTGAAACTTATTTTAGGCTCAGTGCTAGGGTGATCAGTCAAGAACACAAAGTTTGATAGCTTTCTAGAATCAATGAGATTTTGGATTTCATGCTTGAGACACTTGTATATGTTAGTGTTATGACCATGGGCTTGGTGAAAACTATAAAAGGCATTTGGCATAAAACCCCTAGGCAATGGGTTTGGCAAAGGCTTAGGATCAAATGGTTTGACCATCCCTTTCTTATTTAGCTCCTTCAATATTTCAGACCATGGTTGGTTCATGTTAGTAAAAGGTCTTGTACTTCCTAACTTCCGCTCAGGTTTATCTCCTTTAGCTTTATGGACATGTTATTTCATTCCACCATTAATTGGCTTTTTTTAGTGCTAAAACTTCCATCAATATTTATTTGACCATCCTTCTCATATTTTTATCCATGTACTGATGCACCACTAGTTCTACCTCAATCTTGATCATGTCTTTATTCCTTCCTTCAAGTTCTTAGAGTTTCAACGCTCTCATCTTGACTAAGTTATGTGGTGCATGTGAGTTGTCTTGCTTTATTTATGTGTTCTAAGAATTAAAAAAAAAAAAAACAAATTACATGATGTTATAATGCCAAACATATGAATGTATGCATGAATATTAGTGATACATAGGGAAAAGTAAACATATCACTTTATGACCTTAATTCTCCCACATAAATAGGTATATAGACTCTTCTTAAGACAAATGGTCAATTCAAATACCAACATGAGGTATTGGATTTAGAGATCCCTTAGACCAACCAAAGTTGATGGTAAGTCTAAAAATGATGCAACAAGGCCATACTTTAAGTGCACATCTTGAAAGGGAAAGATTTTGTAAAGAAAGTGGGTATATTTTAAGGCTTAACGGTAAAAGCTTAAAAATTATGCACTCATATAAGTTATATGACCCATAATATATAAAAATAATAATTTCTATGTACTACATGTTGATTAATTCATCTTAATCAATTGGCCATAATTTTTAATAAAAAATCCTTCATTTTAGGCTTCAATAAGTCACTTTTTAAAAGTAGTATAAAAAAGCGTACTTAAGATATAGCCATAATTCCATAACTCCTAATATCAAACCATTACCTAGTTAAAATGTAAACATTTTGGACCTATTCCATGGTTCTAAGGTTCTTACATGTCGCCTAGAGGTTTAAAAGGGTTGTCAGAGTAGATGGCTCTAACAAGCTTAGGGGACGGTTGTTGTATACCCCCCCTCCCCCTATTTGACATACTCAGGGGTACTTAGCTTGTGAGTGATGAATCCTTCATACCATCTCCTAAGCTTGAATGGAGCTTAAGCCTCAAGCTTAGAGAACAAATCAGTTAATTAAAGGGCTCTTAGTGCTTATAGTGATGTGTCGAGACTACATAAATATAAAGAGAACTTGATTAATAAAGGTAAAACATAAATATAAACCAAAGATTTGTAAGGTCAACTCCATTAGTCCCCAGTGAAGTTGCCATTATGAGTGCCTCATATTTTATGGTTTTATGCTCAAACGAGTGAAATCTGGCTTGCAACTCCTACCTTTTATCGATCATCAAGATATCAAAAGGACAAAGGTCATACATTAGCAATGATCCTTAATCATAGCTCATGGTTTGGATCAATTGGGGATCCTTGAGGCCTAATGCAAGATAAAAGCCCTTTTTTCAAAGTTGGGGTCAATGGGGGACCAAGGCGAGATGATAAATTGGTACCATCCCTAAACGAAACGTGAAGTTGCCACTCGACTTTGGTCAGGATAAGAATATGGGTAAGAGCAAATTTTGAACCTACCTAAGTCATTTAATAGGTTTAATCCTTTTCACCCCATCAAAGATCGATTTTAAGAGTTGGGAATGACTTGGGAAAGAGGTTAGGCACCCTCAAGTTGCCCAAATATAGGGATCCGACCTTCGAGCAATTAATGGTTCATTCTTATACCTTGCCTTTATCAATCAATTTCCCATTTATCCACTTAGGCACCTCCCTCTAAGCAAGACATCGACCATAACAATCAAGTATGTAATGCATGAATGATATGCAAGATGTGAGAATGTAATAAATAATATATATAAGATTAAGATGGGGAATAAACATCCAAATAGTAAAATTATTATGCAATGAACTGAAATAGATAAAAAAAATAATCATTAATTAGCTTTCTTAACCTGGAAAAATGAACACAAATTAGTCCATAAAACATAAGTCAAATGGTAAGAAAACAAGTTAGTACATTAAACAAGTATAAACAAATCAAATGAACTCAAAGCTCAAAAGTTGAATACAAAAAATACTACCGTCTTTCCTATGTAAAAAGTGCCTACATATGCATCTAACTCCATAATATTACATTTCCACATAACCACCCAACAAGCAAATAAAACAGAAATGCATTAATCATGAGCATGAAAAGAAAAGAACATGTAATGCAAAGCATTTGGAGAATGTGGAATGGTCTAAGGCAAAAAGGTAACCATAAATGGGATCCTAGGATTGATGAATCCTCATCCTATATAGCTCTACAAGAGCATGGCATCCATATGTACCACTAACCATGTAGGGTTAGCATGCAAACAAGAATAAGGAAGGTTGGTGGGCAAAACACTATTCATATATTTTAAGTGTATAAAATCCTAACACAAGGTGAGCTTTGAAGGTTAATGGAATTTCAAGTTCCTTACTTGATCATGGCTTTAAGATGCTTTTAAAAAAAAAATCAAAACACATCATTAAAATCAAATGCAAAATCCCAAGAGTTTTTCTTTTGGTATGATAAGCAATTAAAAACCATATGAGGCATAGTCAAGACTTTATTTTTTAGATGAACAAGGTCCTAGGTCATTAAACTTCACCCCATTCTACCACTAGAGTCCTAGGTCATTAAACCTAACCCCATTCTACCACTAGAGTCATAAGACATTATAAAAAAAAAGCTTAAAAAAAGAAAGAAATTCAAAAGAGAGGAAGAAAATAGCATTTATGAAAAACTGTCTACTAATCAAAATGGGCTATATAGCCCAATATTAGGTTGTACAACCTATAAATAAAGCTATACAACCCCTGTTTCCTAGGTTTTTGAAGTAAAGAAAGAAAAGAAGGGGGAAGAAGAAATGGGAATAAGGGGGATTCCTTGATGCCTTTGTGTGTTTTTAATGCCCTTAAAGGCTCACATGTTTAATATTTTCTTTTAAAGTGCTTAGGGACTACTTAATGTTGAAAAGATTAGGTCTAGTTCTACCTTGGAGTAAGTTAGGGTAAGTTAGGGTTTAGGGTTTATACGTTTGAGGAATGTTTAAGAGGTGATTTTGGTAAAGTAACTTTAGGGTTTCCAAACATCCCTTCCCTCTTCAAAATGAAGGGTATTTATAAAGGGAGAATGGTGTACCAGATCTAGAAATGGTTTTGGTTGTACCATATTTATATTCAATCTCAGAAAATGAGGTGAATCTTTTGGAATTAAGGTTTCCATGTGGGCTGTAGGACTAAGAATGGGTTGTATATCCATCAATAAGTGTTGTATAACCCTAGGGTTTAAGGGGTGACTAGTTTCAAAATGTTCTTAAGACTATGGTTTAAAGAAGGGTTGCACAACCCTATGATTGGTTGTACAACCCTGTTTTATGGGTTGTACAACCCATTAAGCATAGGCAATTTAGGTATAGGTCTTGGGTTTTGTCTTAGGGTTGATTTTAGGCTTGGCTTCAAGCTTCTCTAAGGTTTCCTAGCGCCTTTAATCTCTTTCTTTAGTAATTCCTTTTTTGTTATTTTCATCACCAGGTTTGCATCTTAAGTCCAAAAATCCAATGCTAACACTATACAGCTTAAGGTTTGAGGGGGGAAAAGTTTCAAAACCTTCATAAGGTTAGAGTTTTAGTCATGGTTATACAACCCTCTAAATAAAAGCTGGTAGCCTTTGGGTTTACGGTCTTGTGGGCTTAGACTTAGTCTTTAGGGTTTAGACTTGGTCTTTATGTTTAGAATTAATCATTGGGTTTATTATAAGGCTTCCAAATGTCTTACTCTTCTTGCCTTTGCAATTCCTCTTGCATTATAGGAAATAATTTCAGTGATTTTCATCATTAGGCTTGCATCCTGAGGCTTAAAATCTGATGCTCACAGTTTGCCCTTTACCTTATAGGGCATGGAAAACATGTAAGAAATGACTATTTGAATAAGACTCAATAAAGCTATGAAGTAAATGTAGACACTAGTAAGGATACCAGAGGATACAATGCTTCAGCAGCTCCTCACCACAGGTACTAAAGCTTGCCCTGACAAATTTCTAGCATGTACTAGTGTGTTTTATGTGCTTCCAACACTACTCAAGTAAGTGTTGGATATTTTGATAGCTATCTAATAGGTACTTAATCGACTCTAGTAGCTCTCTAATAGGTACCAAGGTTTTGTGTGTGCTTTTAGTAGTTGTCAAATAGGTATTATATATTTTAATATCTCTTTAGTAGGTGTTGAATATGCTTTGGTAGCTTTCTAGTAGGGATAAGGCATTTTTCTATCCCTTTGCATCTCTCTAATAGGTATTAAGTACATTCTAGTAGGCACTAGGTGTCCTATATATCTCATGTGTTTTTAGTTGTCTTTTGGTAACTACTAGTGTTTTTGAATATTTTAGAAGTTTCTTAGCCCCTCTAGCTAGTGATTTTGACTCAAAGATGCCCCTAAGAATGATCTTGTGTCATATATGCCTTTCTAGCACACTGAGATGTTTCCCTATGTCATTTTGTCCTTCTTGGCCCTATGGAAGTGAATTCATATTATTATAGCCCTTTTGGATGTCATAGAGACTCGCATCTATTGAAAGGAGAGGGCTTGGGCCCAAATGTTATGAGTAATGCTTCTGATGAGCATGGATGATTCTAGGAATATGAATTCCCTTTTAAAAATCTTTCTGACACTCTTAAAGGTGTTAATTTTGTCACTTTGAGGGCATTTTAGTAACTTGATTAGCATTTTGGAAGATTAAACAATCTCTTTCAAGCTTTACTGGTGCCAGGGGTGTTTTTGGGTAATTTCCCTTAAGATGTTCATTTTTTAGCTCCTTTGATTCTACTTATTTTTAATGGGTTGTACGGACAAAAGGGTTGTATATATAGCCAACTTAATGAGATCATTTTCATAAAATAGGCAATGGTTTGCATAGACGACCCTTGGTTGTACAGACCTCACCTCTATAAAAGGGTCGTTGGTAGCCCTCGAGTTCATTCACATTGTTCATCTTCTTCTCTCTACTTTGTCTCACTAAAAACTAACCACTAAGAACTCTATGAACTTAGTTTGTAGCTTTTCCTTTCTCTTGGACTTCCACGATGGTCGACTTCAATGACAACGAGATGTTTGATATCCTAAAGGAGTCCTTCAATGAGGAGGCTACCATTTATGATGCCCTTAAGCAGTTGTGTTCTATATGGGGCTTTCAGAGGGTGAAATCCTTGATAAAGGCAATCATGAAACTGTGGTTTTCAATTCATGTTGTGACATGTCGATGATCTGTATTTTTACTGTCATCTAGCAGGATCCACCTTTAGAGTGGTAGGCTTCCCCTCCTCCCTCCCCATTTTCTTGTCATCTTCAATTTATTTTGTCTATTAACTTTCCATTTAGTATTGTATTCTTTAGGCACTACCATTAACTTACTTCTTACATGCAAATATTAGGTTAGCTTAGAAAATATTTAAGGAAAGCTGTAAGGACACTTAACTTTTTATTTTTTTTGGTGAATTTTATTTTGCTATTTGTCAATTAATTTGTGACCTCGATTTGCATGCCCTATATCTTTTTTAGGAATATGCATAAAATTATTGAAATTAATTCGTGGAATAACCCATGAGGATCTGAGACACATACCTGTGATAAATAAATTAATTGTTTGTTTATTTATTTTCATGAATTTTCTTCTTAAACTTAAATTGAGTTGAGTTGATCCTATGATACTTTGTGCATGATTGTTAAACCACACTTAGGACTTATGCAAGGATTTACTATAAGGATTTTAGTAATTTTTCACACAATTTGCAAATGTTTCTTTCTAACTAGGGTTCATTATTCTATGCCTTTTCAAATCTTCCCTAAATCTTCAAACCACTTGCACGTTACAAACACATGTATAATGTTTATTGTTCATGAAATTAGATATCTACCTCCATTGTGTTGTTATTTCATGTGACTTTAGGTATGTGTCTGGGGTTGTTTATGACTTGAAGTCCTTCTTTATTTGTTTTGTTTTCTACCGTGCGAATGTTAAGTGTTTGTTGTTCCTCTTTTTATTTTTAGAGCAACATCACCTTCTAAAAGGGAGCATATGGATGGGCCCAACTGGGGTTTAGCTATATTAGCTATATTCTCAAGTCATGGTCTATTTGGAAGGGACAAGTTTGATGCCTTTCCTGATGATGTTCTTGGAGAAGTCTCTTTCGATTGATTCTACAATGAATGAAACACTAATGGATTTATAAATGGGCAGTGCTCATACTCTCCACTTGTTATAGATCGAGGAGTTTACTATCACATCAAGCGACATTACCTACTTAACTAATATGGACTTTTCAAGCATCCACATCCATATTGATTCTAGCATATAATGAGATAAAGCCCATAACAAAGCCCAAAGTCAAAGATATGACCAAGATATACTTAGTTGGCATTATCTTCCTTTTCTCTTTAGGATTACTTCTTATTGGTAGAATTCTACCTCTCTATTTTGCATTAGGATTTCTTTATTAGTCTTTTATGTTTGTAAGCAACTAAGAAGATTTTCTTTAAATATTAATTTGTGAAAGTAGAATACCATGTAGACCAATCATAAGGCCTTTTTTGTTGCTTAATTCATTAGGAAACCTTATTTAGCATGTTTTTAGGTGGCCAAAACTCTTATGGCCGAATTTACACTTAGGAATTTAAGGTTTTGCCTATTTATTTCATTAGTAAGGGTTTTAAGTATGTAAGCCTATATATATGCCTCATATTCTGCCAAGAAAAAAAAGTTGAATGAATTATTCTTTTGGCTATAAACATTTGCGAGACAGATTTCTCTTCTTGAGTTCATGAAAGGACTTGGTGAGATTGTCAATGAGCTTAATAATTTCATAAAAGTCATATAATCTAGGTTTTAAATTACTTAGTTAATTTAGGATTAAGATTAACAAAACATTGAATATTTATAATTAAGGTTGTTAGAAATGGGTTATTTAGGGGTCTAGTCGAGTTTAAAGATCAAATCTTGTTGCTTGATTATTGAATAGATTCGGGACTTGTGATAAGCATATAGGTAAGGAATCTAATCCAACATTGTTTGTATCATATTAATATTAGATCCAAGGTTACTCAAGATCAAATTGTATTGTTCTTTCATTGTTTTTTATTGTTTACTTGTGTTCTTGTGATTAGAACATTCAAATCGCATTTTGCCTCTTCTTCTTCTTGTTTCAGTTTTATTAAATTTCATGTGTTCTCTTATATTTTTCTTTGTTTTTTTCTATCAAATTTGTTTGTCTTATCATTTTTAATCATTCTTTTGTGTTAGAATTCCATTGTGGTTAGTTTGTATCAAGAAAATCACAAAAAAATTTCTAAATTGCAAATTAGCACTATATGATTGTTAATTCAATTTGATCTTGTTCCATTGTGGTACCTTTCATTTTCTTTGATTTTCGTCATTGAATTAGTGTGATTTACCATCCAAAAATTTTATTGCATCCTTTGAAGCTAATTGGATTAGATTGCTATTAAAAATCGCCTTAAAACAAGGAAATTGCAATTTAAGCAATTATAGCACCAATTTTATTATACTTATTCAATTGAGTTCCAATCCATTTGTTTTCACTTTCAATCATTAAATTAGGTTGTTTTATCATCCCATATCAAATTTCATCAAAAAAATTTTGTAAGAATCTCATACTTTTGCAAAATTTCCTTAAATTAAGGAACTTTGCCAAATAAGTTTGTTTCCTTGTTCTAGTTGGATTTATGTGTTTCTTTCCATTCAAATTCATTTTTCTTTATGGATTAACCTTTCTTGTGTCCCCAATTGCAGATTTGAAGTGTTTAATTCAAGAAATTCCTTGAAACTTGAAAGTTTGCCGAATTTTCCTTAAATGAAGGAAACTTGATTTTTAGCTTATTTCTTGCAATTTCTTCATTTTTCTAATTCTAATTCATTTCTCTTTGTGACTAATTACTTTTTTTTGGTATTTCTTAAGTGTTTAAGGTTGAACCACATCATTCAAATTCAAGGGAAAGGTGAAATTATGAATTTGCCCCTGATCTTACTCCATTCGACTTCTACTTGATTTTGTATGGTTTTTTAGTTCTTCTTTGTAATACATTCAATTTCAATTTTGTTTTAAACTTCCAAGGTCAAAAAAGAAAATTAAAATTTTTTTTTTAAAAAAAAAGACAGAAATAAGAGGTTGAAAAAAGTCAAAAAACAAAAAAGAAAAAAAAAAGAAACAAAGCTAAAAATTGCATAAGAACTTGTCTTGCTCCAAAAGAAGCCAATTATAATTCTTGGATTTCCATTTAACCTAGGCTTGATTTTTCATCAATTTTGAGTTCAAAACATGATCTTGCAACTTCTAAATTCTTTTTGATATTTAAATTGTGATTAGGTATTTAGAAATCTATTTCTATAACCAATTGTGTTAATTTCAATTTCTTTGCTTTTTAAGTGTTTTAAGAATTAGTTTTTACTTGTTTGTGTTCTATTTAAGCTTAATTTGACATAATGTGATCTTAGCCTCAAAGAACTTAAATAAAAGAAACTTGAGAGTTAAAAGGTAAGAGTGTGTGAGATCATAAGAGGGTAAAAGCCTTATTAAGTGAAACACGAGAGGAGTATCATTTTTTTAATGTAAACTTATGAGGGAGTATTGCGAGGATTCTATTTGTTTTCTTGCTTCTTCTTATACAATGACAGGTTTTAAATAGATAAAAAGGGATAAATTTGCATACTCCATGAAAGGCTTGATAGATCAAATGAAACCATTGGTGGATAATCTTTCAAATTTGAACAATAAATTAAGTCGAGCTTGCAATAACAACTACAAGCCAAAAATGACAAAATTCTATGGAAAAAGTTGTCATGGAGAGTACTTGGTATGGGAAAAGCAAGCAGAGATTGTGTTTAAATACCACAACCTTTCTAAGGAAAATAAGGTAACGATTGTTGTTGTTAGCTTTGAAGATGATGCCTTGTTATAGTGGGAACAATTATCATATACTAGAGAGTATTATGGGCAAAATCCTATCTCTATATGGAGAGGGGTAAAGAAAAGATTACGAAAAAGGTATGCCCTAAATTACTATGAAGAATTGTTTCCAAGGCCTACATCTGCTTCTAAGTCTACCATTAATGATGAGAATATTTCTTATAAAGGTATAATGGACATTCGAAATTCTTCTTTACATGATGATACAAGTATTAAAAGCTAAGATTTTGAACATCATTGTATAAGTAAAGAGGCTATAATTTTATTAGAGAATGGTAATAGTACTAGTTTACATAATGATAAGACATCACTATTAGAAGTTTGTTCCAATGTTCAAATCGCAAATCTCATACATGATGATGTACTTGTTGATGAGCTAAAAGAAAAAGAAATAGGAAGAGAGAGAGAGAGAGAGAGAATTCACGTGCATGAATGAAAAAGAATTAATTGTGTGGCAAAATGAGAGCTATGAGAAAGACTATGCGAGGTGCGAGTGAATAATGAAAAAGGAGAGCTTAGAGAGGATGCATCAAACCCAAGAGATGTGCATGCAAAAGGAGAGGTGAGAAAGATAAAAATCTTTATGAAAAAAAAAATTATAAGTGCTATTCTTCTAAAGAGACCATAACCATATTTTTTTTCAAAGCGATCTATTACACTATTAACGAAATTTATAATCTTTTGTATAGTTCTTTTATGTCTCTTTGCTAAGGTTATGAAGAATAGCTTTTCATGGAGAAGCCAACAATCAAGATTACCTAACTCTTAATTCTTGTGATAATGATGTTATGATGAAGAGTAAGGTTGAAATTTTGTGTAAAAGGGAGTTTTGTAGCTTTTATTTGGACAATTGTAAATGTTTTATTTGTTTTAGGCATAATTCTTCTTATTTTAATCATAGTTTTTGTGTTACTAGGTTTTATTTTAATGATGAATGTTTGTTTTTTTTTTTAAATGCTTGTCTTTGTGTTTCTTCTTCTTTAAAATGTTTAACTTCTAATATTTGTTTTACTTTTCATCTTAAATGTTATAGTTCTTTTAATTCTAGTTAAAAGGTTTTATCTTCTTCTTTAAGTGGAAAAAATTTCCTTTCTTCTTCTTATTCTTATTTTAATGTTTTTAAATCATTTATTTATGATTCTTCTTACTTTAGGCATTGGTTAGGAAGAAAGTTTTCTTGTGATTTCAAGGGTTCTTTTGATTCTAGTTTCTTTTTGAATTTTAATTCCTATTTTTTAAGTTCTAGTTTTCTTCTAAAACATAGATTTTCTCTATCTAGTGTTTTTGTTAAAAATAAATTTTATAACTTAGTGTTTTTTCATAGTAGATGAAGGACATCTTTAGGGCTTCTTTTCGTCTTCATCATTTTGTTTTGCATTCTTTTACTCTTTCTTTAGTGTATTCTAATATTGTTTTAGGTTTCATGATATTGGTCTTTGATTCGAGTAGAAGGACTTGATTCATTACAAAGTAATTTCATGTAGGATTCTTTATTAGTTTTAGATTTATGTTTGGTTTTTGCTTTCTTATAGGATAAGATATGATGATGAATCTTTCCAAAGAATGAGGGAATAATGCAAACAAGTTTAATTGGCCCATTAATAATAATGTTTGGAGCATGGAACTTAAATCTCAAAGTTGATCATGGAGCAAATTAGAAGATACTTGAACTTAAACTTTAAATGGAGTAATTAGCTTGACCCAATGGAGCCCAACATGAGGAGGCAACAAAGGCCTAATGCTTTCAGCCAAGGTAAGATTAAAAGAGTCTAAAAAGTGTTCTTAAGGATAAAAAACCCAAAACAAAGCCTAAAGTTAAAGATATGACCAAGATTTCCTTAGTTGGAATTATTTTCCTTTTCTCTTTAGGATTACTTCTTATTGGTAAAATTCTACTTCTCCCTTTTGGATTAGGATTTCTTTGTTAGTGTTTTTATGTTTTTAAGTAACTAAGAAGATTTTCTTTAGATTATTACCTTATAAAGGTAGAATACCATGTGGACCAATCATAAGGCCTTCTTTTGTTGCTTAATTCATTAGAAAACCTTATTTAGCATGTTTTTAGGTGGCCAAAACTTTTATGGCTACACTTATGAATTTAGGGTTTTGCTTCTTTATTTCACTAGTTAGGGTTTCAAGTATGTAAGCCTATATATATGTCTCATATCTACCAAACAAGAAAAAAAGTTGAATGAATTATTCTTTTAGCTATAAGCATTTATGAGACAGATTTCTCTTCTTGAGTTCTTAAAAGGACTTAGTCAGATTGTTGAGTGAGCTTAATAATTTCATAAAACTCGTTTAATCTAGATCTTAATTACTTAATTAATTTAGGATTGATATTAACAAAACTTTGAATCATTATAATTTAGGTTGCTATAAATAAGTTTTTTAGGTGTCTAGTTGGGATTTGAAGATGAAATCTTATTGCTTGATTATTGAATAGATTTGGGACTTGTGCTAAGCATACGAGTAAGGAATCTAATCCAACCTTATTGATATCAGTTATCTTGGTTTATCAACTTAGAGAATTTATTTCCATCCATATCTAACAATTTCAATGCATCTCTTAAATAGATATGTTTGACCACATAAGGACCATCCCAATTCAGCCTAAACTTTCCTCAAAGATCATGAGCTTGTGGTCTAATCGCTTTCAATTCCAAGTCGTTGACCCTTATAGTAGTTACTTTGACTCTCTCATTAAATTTATGGGTCATCCTTGCTTGATATACTTCGATGTGGTAGAAAGCCTTCAACCTCCTATCATCTAAGAGAGCTAACTGTTCAAATTAACTTCTCACCCATTAATACTTTAAAATCCCCGACTCAACTTAAACTCGCAAAGGCTTCACCTCCACTTCAATTAGCAATACTGCCTCTATCCCATACATAAAGGAGTATGGCATCATTCCTGTTGACATCATTGTTATAATTTGATACCCTAATAGTGCAAAGGATAACTTATTGGACTAATCCTTCTAAGTTTGCATCAACTTAATGAGAATGTCCTCAACATTCCTATTAGCTGCCCCTACCATCCTATTAACTTGTGGTTTATAGAATGATGACTTGTGATGGGTTACCCTATATTTTTCAAGATCACTTTAAAGTGAACCTTTTTATCCATAATGATGTGATGTGACACATGATAACAATAGATGAGGATTTGCTCAATGAATTGGGCCATCTATTTTGCCCCTAACTTATTGAAAGACTCAACATCTATCCATTTCAAAAATTAATCCACTTCGACCATAATGTACTTATGCCCTATTATGGTTTGATTTCTTTGATCATGCTAATCCCCCATGTTACAAATGGCCATGGTAAAGTCATGTTTTGTAGCTCGATTAATGACAGTTAGTTGGCGTTACCATAAACCTAACACTTGTGGTAACTCTGAACCACCTAAATCATGCTTTATAGTAGTCCAATAGTAACCCATTCTCACAATTTTTCTTACCAATATTTTTCTATTCATGTGAGGACCATAGGTCCTTACATGGAACTCCTTTATGACATTGTCTGTTTCCACTTTCATTAGGCATTTCATATGGATGCCATTTAGCATTCACTTGTACAATACACCAATATAGATGACAAATTGTAATCCTATCCTTTAAATCACATCCTTATCTTTCTTTTCAACCTCCTCAACATATCCTTCACCTTTCAAGTATCTTTGCACATCATAGTACCAAGGACAACTTTGGATTGTCATTTGCATTATCCTTTTATTATTGTGGCACAACATCAAAGACTTAAGCATGATAAACAGCTTCATTGACATTCCCTTCGGCCCATCCCATAGTCGTTAGGGATTCGACCATTGCATTCTTTTCTCACAATAAGTGATGAAAGATGATTCTCTATTGCATTCTTTTCTTATAATAAGTGATGAAATATGATTCTCTAAAAATTATGTGTAAATCACTTTAAGTGTTCCAAATATGAGTACAACTCTTCTTCTTTTAACTCCTACTCATTAGTCACTTAGGAAATAACCAAGAATGAGTCTTTAAACACTTCTACTGCCCTAATCCTCATATACATAAAGAGTTTTAACCTGAGTGAGCAAGCTTCAACCAAATTATTAGTCACCTTAAAGTTAAGCCATAAGGAAAAGTTATATTTTTAGTGATATCAAAATCACCACCATACCTGCTTATTTCTTATTTGTTGCTTCATCAAAGTACATCCTTCAACCATGAGGCTTGATTGCTCTTAACCCTTCATATAGGGATTAAGGAGGTTCAAATTCTTCTTCTTCAGGAGGTTATTATGCCAAACATTCTACAATTGCCAAACCCTTACTCACTTTCTTAGTTATATATTAAATGTCAAAATTTGTCAATAGTATCAACCATTTAGCCAACTTTCCAATCAAAGAAGGAGCCTCATGCAAGTACTTGACCAAATTAAGCTTCAAAACAACCTCGATCAAATATGATTGAAAATAGTGCCTTAGCTTCTTCATGGCCCACACTAATGCTAGATATGTCTTTTCCACCTAGTTATACCTTTCCTTGTAAAGGAGTAGTTTCATGCTGAGGTAACACACAATGTGCCCATTTCCTATCACATCTTCTTAGGTTAACATCGGCCCTACAAAGTTTTTTCCTATGATCATATATAAAATTAGTTACTTTCCTATCTTTGAAGGTTTTGGTACTACTGGACTAGGTTGATTTAACCTAAGTTATAAACTTCTTTTGATATTGACAATAGAGATTGATCAAATCTAATGCTTTCATTAAGTGTTGTTTTGCATATTATAAGTTAGATTTTATCATTAAAAGTTGGATGGAGTCCACACCTCCGACCTTATAAAGTTCACTTAAATTCACGATAAGTGTATTGTAAATCACGATCGTGAATCAGTCACAAGGAATGATAAAACTAGACTAAAAGAATTCACGAACAACTTCACTGTCGTGACACACCCAAAATTGGCAAAGCTTTAGTCATAGAAGAATGTGCGATATGTGTCACACCTTAGTCATGACTACAAATTTCATAGTGACAATGGAGGAAACCAACGCCAAAACCACAACTTGCCAAGTGCCCCAAGTGTCGTTAAAGATAAAAAAATAGCGAGAGCAAAAGTTTGTTCCCGACCGCAACTCAAGCAGTTGAAGTTTCTCTTCAAAATAGAGGAATTTGCAATCTCAATCACGCCCAAGACATTGATATCTCTCAATCGCAACTTTTGAGAGTGGTTAGAACACAATGAGTATATTTTCCTAGATGACCAACGAAAAGCTGACATGTGGACCAGCCATTAGACATAAATAGGATTTTCAGTCCAAATTGGAAATTAGCGACCGCGAATAATTAGTAACGACAACAAATTCAGCTTAATAATCATTTAATGTTGAATCTACCTAGCACATTTTTTAGATTTGTTGATAGTTTTAGTCTAATGTCTCTTTGGTGGATGTGAGCTATAAATACTCCACTAAACATATGTAAATGTAAAGGAATTCATTAACTTGTAACCAACTTCTTGCTACTCATTCATTCAATTCTTTTTTATGCTTTAGTGATTGTTTGGTGTGAGCAATAAACACTATTATAAGAGGTTTTCGTATGAGCCTTGAAAACACTTGTGAGAGGTTTTAGTGTGAGCCTTAAAAATAGTTGTACAAGGTTTTTGTGAGCCTATAAAACACAAGTTGTAAAAGTTTAGTGTGAGATTGGAAACACTATTTAAGTTGAGTGAAATACCTAATTGTAGAGAATTAGGGAGTGGACATAGGGTTAGTTAACACCTGAACCACTATAAACACTTGTGTCAATTTCTCTCTTCTTTTACGCAACTTCTTAACCACCTTATCCCTCATTTCATTTTTTAATTGAGCACCAATTCAACCCCTCCTTCTGGATGCCCCAGGCCAACAAGTGGTATCAGAGCCAAGTCTTATAAACAAACCTTAATTAGGTGAGGAAATATCATTGCACAAGGGGGAATCCACTCACACCTCAAGCCATACTTTGATTAAGCTGACTATACTCATTGAAAGTATAGGATGGAGATCTATCTTAATATAGATGTGGTGGATCTTTGGGATGTTGTGGTTAAAGAATGGAAGCCACCCATGAAAGTGGTAGATGGGAGTGAATAACTCATTCCTAAAGAAGAGTGGGTTGAAGCACATAGAAGATCAAATGGCAAGAACAAGAGAGTTGTGACAATTCTTCTAAGCTCTCTCTTAAGAGAAGATATTATAAGAGTACAACATTGCCAAACATCCCATGGGATATGAAAAGCATTGGAGAACTATCATGAAGGCACTATCTTGGTGAAATCTAGCCGGTTAGAGATGTTTGTGATGGAATGGGAGGTATTCATGATGAAGGAGGATGAGTGCATCACCGACATGACCAATAGACTCCAAGCAATAGTCACCAACATGAAGAAGTTTGGTAGGATTCTCATAAATCATGAGGTAAACTCTAAAATTTTAAAGTATTTCCTCTTGAAATGTTGGGTGCTAGAGTGTGTAGTATCCAAAAATCCAATATGATAATAGAAAGGTGCCAACAAATGTCTTTATAGGCAAACTCTTAACTTATGAGTTAGCCTTAAAGAAAGATGAGGAGATGAAGAAAATGAAGGGTGAAGAAGAAAAATTTTAAAAACATGAAAAGAAAACCTTGGCACTCAAGTCCACTTATAAGGAGAAGGAAGTGGAGGTTAGTTCAAGTGAAAAAGAAAGTGACAAGGAGGAAGAATAGCTAACAATGCTCTCTAGAAGGACTAAGAAGCTCATTAGAAGAAGAAAAGAAAGATGAAACTTCAAAAAAGCTACTCCTAATCCTAGAGAAAGATCGAATGAAGTCACTTGTTATGAGTGTGGCAAGCAAGGCCAAATCAAATATGATTATCCCAAGCTAAAGAAGAAAAAGAAAAGGGACAAAGAGAAGAGAAAAAGCTTCAAAGACACTTGGGATGATAGATTAAGTGAGGATGAAGAGAATGCCAACATATGCTTCATGGCTCAAGATGACTCTCCTAATGAGGTAAGTACTTCATCTCATTCTCATTCAAATTATGATAACTTAAATGATGTAAATGAATAGCTTATAGAAGCTCTCACTATGAGATGTGACAAGTATAAGTCATAAATGAAATCTTATAAGAGAAAATGCTCAAAATTAGAGGATGATTACAAATCCCTTAGTGATATTGTAAGTGAATTGAGGACTTCAAATGAAGAACTCAAAAAATCAATGGAAAATCTTTCCAAATCATCTTCATCATTAGCTTCATGGACAAAAAAGAATGACTCCCTAAAAGGAGAAGTTATTGAGTTTAGAAGCTCACTCTCTAAATTTCATAAGGGAAAGGAAGTCTTGGATACCCTAATAGTATCACAAAGGCCACCCTTAATTAGACATGGTTTAGGCTTTAATAGAGCCTCCTCATCCACATCATCACCTACTACATTCATTAAAGCATCAAAACCTCAAACCTCAAGTGTTAAGGTCATGAGGAAGAAAATAGCTTTAAGCACTAAATTCCCAATGCCTAAAGGCAAAGGGAAAACACAAAATGACTATAGGCCTACTTCAATAAAGGCCAATCATGCTTACATGTATAACAAAAAGCATGCTTACATATACAAACACAAATAATTCTCCACTACTCCTTATCACTCATGCACTTGCATGTACTTACATAACCAAAATATGAGAAGGCCTCCTACTTATACTAAGTTTGTGTATAGGAGAAAGACTCACAAGTCTAAACTCCAATGTCACTATTGCATGAAGTATGGGCACATTAATATTCATTGTTATATTAGGAAGGCTCACCTTAAATTAGTGGACCCTTCAACTCTTAACCTTCTAGGACCCAAGTATTCTAAGGTACCTAAGAACAAGTGATTTTCTTATATTGTGTAGGGATTTGTGGCAGCCACTAGTAAATCAAGCAATTGGAAAGTGAATAATGGATGCTTTTAAGTATATGACAAGCAATAGGAAGTTATTCATGGCATTGAAGGAAAAAGAAGGTGGAAATGTTACATTTGGTAACAATGCCAAGGGTAAGGTAATTTGGCATTGGAACCATTGGTAAGAATGATTGTTCTTTAATTGATAATTTTTTATTAGTAAATGGCTTACAACATAATTTGTTGAGTGTAAGTCAACTGTGTGACAAAGGTAATAAAGTCACCTTTGATCCTAGAGAATGTCGAGTCACCATATTAGTGGATGATGATGTTATTTCAAGGGTGAAAGGAAAGGCAATACCTATTCAATTGACTTAGAAAATTTGGCTAACCAATCTTTCAAATGTCTTATGTCTTTTAGTAATGAGACTTGGTTATGGTATAGAAGGCTTGGACATGCTAGCATGGATCTATTACAAAGCCTATCAAAAGGAAAGCTAGTGAAAGACCTTCCTAAGCTAAGCTTTACTAAAAACTAGAATATGGTCTTTGCCAAATGGGGAAGCAACATCAAGCCTCATACAAAGCTAAAAATGTTGTAAGTTCATCTAGACCTCTTCAACTAATTCATATGGACTTAATAGGACCTAGTAGAAATGCTAACTTAGGTGGAAAACATTATACACTAGTCCTAGTTTATGATTACTCTAGGTTTACTTGGCTATCTTTTCTAGCTCTTAAGATTGATACTTTTGATGCTTTCAAAAGCTTTGCAAAAAGAATTCAAAATGAAAAGGGTTACTTCATTTCTTCTATAAGAAGTGACCATGGAAAGGAATTTCAAATAATGAGTATTTTGAAACTTATTGTTTAGAGAATGAAGTTTTTCACAACTTTTCAAAACACCACAACAAAATAGTGTTATAGAAAGGAAAAATATAACATTAGTAGAAATTGCTAGAACCATGCTCAATGAGTATTCTTTACCGAATTACTTTTAGGCCAAAGACATTAATACTTTGTGTTTTATAGCAAATAGAGTTTTTAAAAGACCCATTCTCAATAAAACATGTTATGAGCTATGGAATGGTAAAAAGCCCAAGATATCATACCTAAGAGTATTTGGATGCAAGCGTTATATATTGAATAGTAAGGATAATATTGGGAAATTTGATTTTAAGATCAATCAAGGTATATTTTTAGGCTATTCCACTTCTAGCAAGGCTGATATAGTCTTTAAAAAAAGTTTTGTGGTAGTTAAAGAATCTATGAATGTTGTTTTTGATGACTCTAGTAAACTTGATCTTGGGAAAGGTATTTTTGTTGATGATCTTATAGGTGACATTGAAAATTTGGAATTATAAGACACTGCAATAAAAGAGGATAAAGATAAGGAAGAAGGTTAATCATCAAAAGTAGATGAGGAACAACAACATTAACAAGAAGTTGAGCCAAGTCAAGATCTACCCAAGGATTGGAGATTCTCCAAAGATTACCCCAAAGATTTTATTATTGGTGATACCTCTAAGGGTGTAAGTACAAGATCTCAACTTAATCTTTTAGATAATAATCTTGCTTTTGTTTCTCAACTTGAGCCAAAATCCATTGATGAGGCTCTTGATGATGAAAGTTGGGTGATTGCCATGCAAGAGGAACTCAACCAATTTGAGAGGAAAAAGGTATGGGAACTTATCCTTAGGCCTAAAGAACACCCAATGATAGGTTGCAAATGGGTGTTTAGGAACAAGTTAGATGAGCAAGGTTTCATCACTAGAAATAAAGCTAGATTGGTTGCTAAGGGTTACAACTAAGAGGAAGCCATAGATTATGATGAAACATTTGCCCCCATAGCTAGTTTAGAAGCGATTAGGATTCTTTTATCCTTTGCAAGCCATATGTATTTTAAACTCTTTCAAATAGATGTAAAAAGTGCATTTTTAAATGGAGTAATTGAGGAGGAAGTTTATGTTGAACAACCTCCTGGTTTTGAGTCTTATAATTTTCCTAATCTTGTTTTTAAATTGAATAGAGCCTTGTATGGATTCAAACAAGCTCTAAGAGCTTGGTATGAAAGGCTTAGTTCATTTATTTTGAAAAATGATTTTGATAAAGGAAAGGTAGACACTACATTGTTTGTTAAAAGACATAAGCATGATACACTTATTATATACATTTATGTTGATGATATCGTTTTTGGTGCTACTAAT
>CATIWR010322877.1:0-15415 GCA_949677035.1 Omphalea diandra | reverse complement strand
TAAAAAAAAAATATATACATGAGATATAGATATATATATATATATATATATATATATATATATATATATATATATATATATATATATATATATATATATATATAAGGAAGTTAATACAAATATTAAATATAATTGAAAATAAATTTATAAAAATTACTTTATATGGCATGTCAATAGGAAAATAAAGATCATAATAATGACAAACATAAAAATAATTTATTAACTTTGAATTCTATTACATAAACTTAAATTTTTTTATAATTAATTTTATTCATACTGAACTAAATTGTAGTAGCTTAGAATGTACTTTTCAATAAACTAATTAAGTGATAAATTATTTTTTAAAAAGAGGGCGTGAGGGCCCACCATTTTTCGCTTGACAAATGCAAAATCCTCCTCCCGGCAGTCCCTTGTGTCCTGGCTCCTGGAGCCACCCTTGCCCGAGCGGTGGCGATATCTGTTCGGGAATTGCAAAATTAGGGTTTCTCGCTTCAAAAGAAGAGAAAGCTATCGATGGCTTCCTTTGTCGTCTCTAACCCCACTCCTTTCCTCCCCCAAAAACTGTAATCTCTCTCTCTCTCTCTATTTCTTTCAATTTCTCCCTTTTTTTAGTTATAATTGGTGTCTAATTCGAAGATTTTGCCGCTGGAACTCACTCTTGTTGTTTGTTGGTTGGTGCAGTTTTAAATACAAACATAACACCCGCTGCACGACGACAGTTTTTAATGTCCCTATTTGGAGAAGCCCTAAAAGAACCACCATTAAGTGTGCAGTTGACGCACCCTATGAAGGTTTGCCTTTCTTCCTTTTGAGTTTCTGTTGGATCAAATTAATTATGGATTTAGAAAAAAAAAAAAAAAAAAAAAGAATAATTGTGGATAGAGTTGCACAAGTATTAATAGCTTTTCTATCCAAATTGACCCCAATTTTGAAACCCATTTGTTGATACGTGTAGGAAAAAAATTATGTTAACCTATTGACATACATAGTATACGACAGGTGAATATTCGTGGTGCAAATATTAATGTTAATCGTAGGAATAATCACAAGAAATTAGGAAGTTCCCGGATAGTCAGTCATGACAGATTGAAGTTTTGATTCAATTATGTAAGCTTTTTCTGGTTCTTGTAATATTTATGATTTTCAGTGGTTAAATAGTAATCTGTAGTTGTGAGAATTGGGGGTTCATTTCTCTGTCGTGTTTGGACTGATTTTTCTGCTTCTACTTGCTTATAAATGTGCAATCCTTTCAGCTCACTTTACTTTTTCTCTACTTATGTTCTGTGTGACTTGATTATGTTAGAACTTGCTTCTTTTCGTGTTTGTTCTTTTCTGTAGGTAATATCCCAAAATTTCCTCGAATGAATGTCTGGGATCCTTATAAGCGTCTTGGGATCAGTCCTTATTCTTCTGAGGAGGAAATTTGGTCATCACGTAATTTTCTCTTGCAGCAATATGCTGGACATGAGAGAAGTGAAGAATCCATAGAGGCTGCTTTTGAGAAGTTGTTGATGACCAGCTTTAGAGAAAGGAAGAAGACTAAGATTAACTTGAAAAGTAGGTTAAAGAAGAAAGTGGAAGAGTCTCCACCTTGGGTTAAGAATTTAATCAATTTTGTGGAACTTCCTCCAGTTGAAGTCATTTTTAGAAGATTGTTCCTCTTTGCATTCATGGGTGGATGGAGTATCATGAATTCTGCTGAAGGCGGACCTGCTTTTCAGGTTTGTTCTACATTTATCTTCTTTGTTATGATTATTTTTGATAATGAGGGACCTTTGGTGTTAAAAACTGTTTTGTATAAATGCAACAGCCTCCCTGGCCGAACAATATTCTCTTGTTAGTTCAATTTGTTGTATGGGTGCTTTGCCTTTCCAATTTTTTTATGTGTTTGGAGCACTGGCGCAAAGTTTTAATATAAAAAATAAGGGACAGTGCATTTTGCAAATGCTGGGGAACAAATTTCTGCCAGAGTATAAACTTGCCCAAAAAAGGAAACGGGAAATTCTGCGTCTTGTTCTTGCCTTGTATTTTGTTTTGTTCTTTCGAGTGTCTGAAACCTTGGGATGATGAAATGTTGGATGCATATGTAATCTTGATTTTGAGATGGTCTCTATTGTATCAAACGCTATCTGTAGGATTTTTTTGGTCATTAGGAAAAAGGAATGTCTAATGCAATTAAGATGGTCTCTAAAATAGTATTGTTTAGGCTTCTTGTCGTGGTTCTTAGATGCTTTACACTTTGGGAAGTGGTACTCTTAAAGTTTTAACTTTTGCTATTCCTGTCTGTTGCCTTTTCTCTATTTATGTTTCTTTCAACTGTAGGTGTAGCTCTTGTATATGGACTGTGCACTTTAGGTTAAACCATCTTTGAGATTAAGTTTGTTTACTTACCAAATGATGTGGTCTTGAATTCAAGTCTGATGTCAACCATCACATCAAATATTATTTATGGACTCAAAGACTACTATCTGACATGACCTTAAGTCGTTGGAAATAATAATTTGAAAGTCCACATTCTCTATGTTTGTTAACTTAAATGGCGGTCATGTATAATAAGCAAGTTGTTGTGAATTTGTAAATGTTTGTCTAGAATATGCATGGTACTCAATCTTAACACTTTTCGGGTGATGAATGTGAAATCTTTGAGATGCCTGTCCCTTCCTACTACTCTTGGAAAATAAAAATGATGCCTCACATAGTCATGTATGCATTGATGGTCGTTCACGTCTATTTGGTATTTGTGTTCATATTCAGCAGTGGTAGCTAGGATACAATACACTGTCTTGCCATTTCGTTCTTTGTATTAAATTACAAGATTTCACATGCAGGTGGCAGTCTCATTGGCAGCTTGCATATATTTCCTCAATGAGAAGACAAAGAATTTGGGCAGAGCTTTCATTATTGGGTGAGTTAATGAATCAAAGAATGGAAACTCAAGTTATCTCTTTTCTTTTCCATCATCTTCTTTACCCTTTAGTTTTTTACTTATTTGTCTTGGGTGCATTACAGTCTTGGAGCTCTGGCAGCTGGATGGTTGTGTGGCTCAATATTTGTTCCGATGATTCCGACAGTTATATTACATCCAACTTGGACACTTGAACTCCTGACTTCATTAGTAGCCTATGTTTTCTTGTTTGTGGCATGTACTTTTCTCAAGTGAAAATCACAACTGCACCTCTAAATGCTGGGCGTTGTATTCAACTGAACCACATTTCTTTATTTATTGAAATTCCCTCTTTCTATAGATCTTGATTGCCATCAAGTTGGAGCAATCTATAATGCAAGATTTAACCTTTTCTCTCAAATTCTTCACTTCGTAATAGTGATCATTGAAGTGAGAATCTAGGTGAAGTTTCTGGTTGAAAAATTCTGTTGCATGGATGAATTTGTGGTGGCATATTTATCACCCTAGTGTCATGGTGAGTAGGGGTGATCAGGTCTAGTTCTGGACCGGTTATTTACAAATATCCAGAATCGGCAATGGATAATTTTAAATATCAGTCTGGTTTGGTTCGGTTCATTTAAATTTTGGATTTCAGTTTAGTTCAATTCCAGTTTTATATTTTATGAAATTATTCATATACTCATTTATTATATAATTATACAATTATTCATATGCTCATATTTATTATATAATTATAAATTATCAATATATAAAAAGTTGATTGATAAATCACTTTCATAATTAAGTATTAAAAATTGTATTAACTAATTTTTAATCATTTTTAATTTTTTTGTGATATTTATTCAAGGATATATAACTTATATATAGTGTATATATCTTACATTATTTGAAAATATTTTAAATAATTATATATAAGACTTGAAACATATTTACACACACATATTTATATTTATAATAAGTTCGCAATATAAATATAATATCTTATAGTTTGTGTATAATATATATTTCGTTTATTAAATTAAATTTAGTTTGATATGATTTGAATATTTTTATTTATTTTCTTTTTTGATTATTTTTTAAATCAATTTTTTGGTGCGATTCAATATAATCTGTGCTTACCTGCAAGAATTTGAGCTGTCTGCCAAGTCTTGTCGTTAATGACCGCACTGGTTGCGACTTTTATTAGTGAATAGGCTTTTTCACTGTGCAGACTGTGGAAATAGGTCTTCCTTCCAAGGTGAAATTATAAATTGAACATATTAGTCCACAAGCGGGACCGACCTTTTTTGTCTCTATGATTCAAAGATTATGAAAGTATTTCTTACAATTGTGAAGGATTTATAGTTATGATGGATCGCAGTTTCTGAACAAGACAAGGGCTGTGTTGGGCTTTCCATGTTGAGTGGGGGTAAACAGCACATGAGTGATTCATGAATATATTTCATTTTTCATCCACTCATCAAAATCGAACTGCTCATGTCGTCCAAGTTCAATAAGCTTTCGGCTGGCTAGTTTGTTTTGTTTATAAGACATGACTCAACGGCCTCATTTCTCTTCAATTCTTTTCAATTCGTTATATTACAATTTTATCGTCTCTACCTTTTCTTTTGATTTATATTTTGCTTCGTGGGTGAAAATATTCTTTGGTAATAAGGAAAAGATCCAAGTATGAAAAGATTGTTCTCAGAGAACTTTTCTTGTTTCAACATAAACCTGTTCACGTTCATTAATCTAGTGCTAATACACTAATTAACTAATGAACAACTGCTATATAATTGTAAATGAGATCTGTACAAAAATCTACTAAAACCCAATTTTATTACAACAAATAATCTAAACAACAACAATTTTAGAGATAAATAACATGTCATGGGTAAGGTCTGTACCCTCTAAACTTGCCATAAGGTTTCTTCTCTGAATTGTTCCTCCTTGCACAGCAACCAATGGAATACAAAATCATGAGCACCACAACAATACAAGCATTGGCTATGGCTAATGATGTCCATTTATGCCTGATGTTATTGACAATTCCATCCTTGCATGACTCGCAGTTGTAGCATAAGGTCTCCTGCTGGTTGCTCCATGCTGTGCAGTCACTGTTTTTTACTGGCGGCCCTGTTACAGGCCTTATCCAGAAAGTTGCATTCTTGTACTCATATCCACACTCATTTGGTGGCTTGCAACATCCCGACTGAAAACAATATCATAAATACATGACCATTAGTCCCAATATTCTAGTTATGTAATTGGTTCCTTAATCCACTACATCAACAAAAGAATTTATGTCTTAATAACATAAAATTCCCGACATGAATTTGATTTTCATCATTAGATCAGTACGTATAAACAATCTTAGTCCCAAATATGAACACCACCATTACCCTAAAAATAGCAACATGCTGATCTATTCTTGGCAATAATATCCATCTAAGATTTGGGTTTCCAATGACTTTAATAACAAATTAAAGATTTTATATTTTCAGGTCATATAATTAATTGAGTTTTTTTGAACAGAAGCAGGTGAAAAGATCTAATAAAAAGTTTGATCAGACAAAGGCTGATAATAATTACAATAACGTATTAACATGAAAAATGATAAACACAAACACACAAGAAAGAAATAAAGAAGGAAAACCTGTATAAGTGAATAGATTCTTCTTGTAAAAATCCTTGACGCCTGCATCAACATCATCACCAAGACTCTGGCACACCTTTGCATCAATCAAACAAGTCTTAATATCCTTCCAATTCTTATCATTCACAAAATGGTCTCTTATCCATGTCTTAGCATTCATGATCCTGGTGTGCAGAAGGACTTGACTAGAGACCTCATTGGTGGCCAAGATTGAAAAAATAGTGAAGAAAATGAGACCCAGAATCAGAATGATCATGACAAACAAGTAAATCATCAAAATAAAGTTGATCCCATAACATGAACCAATCAACCCTAGCAATGACACCACAGTCAAATTAGGTTTTTGGCGATGGGAATGGGAGAAAGAAACGGAGCAAAACTGCCATGAAATGGAAGACTCTTTCCTGGAACATCTGTAAACAGTTCCCACTTCATTCTTCGCTGTCAATTATTTTGTCCATAATGTCTGCTTTTGCTATGATTTTACAATAGATGAAATAGGAAAAACTTACCGTCTTATTTTATACATCGCCATAATCATATCTTTATATCTTAAATAATCATGCGTAACTATCTAAAAATATATATATATATATATATATTTTCTAGGAATAATTTATTTTGAATCCTCGTATTTTTACTTTAAAATCATATAATTTCAAAAATATAACTTTTATCATTTTTTTAACAGATCGTTAACAATATTAGTGAACGGATTAATTGAATAATAAAATCATAAGATAAAAGATCAATTGGATCCTCAAACTTCTACCAAAAGTTTACATAAACTCAAATTAACTTTTTTAGCCTTTTTTAGTCTAATTAAAATAAATCTTGTAAATTTTAATGCAATTAAATCCCAATTATAATTAAAGATAATTTTTATTTTTTAAATATAAAAATTCAAAAATAAAAATATAAAAATATTAACAATCTAAATTATAGTTGAAAGAAAATTATCTCTTTTGTCCTTTATAACATAATTGATCATAAGTTTCAAATTAAGAAATACAAAATTTTCTTTAAAAATAAATTTGAATAAATAAAATGAAATGGTAATAGTATGACAATAAAAAGTGAAATAGATAGTTCATTTTAATAATTTTTTAATTAAAATAATTAAATTATATTTTTTAAAATAAAAACTTATATTTATTTAAACAAAAATATATATATTTTTTACTATATTTATTTTCCACTGTCATACAATATTGATCTTTAATGAGGTGATTTCATAATTTATCTCAATTGGTTGATTATTTTTTTATTTTATTACTTTAATTGCACTGTTATTATTGACTTAATTTTTTAAATTGATTATTTGATGATTTAGTTGTGTTGGTACTACTGTTGCTAATCTACTCAATCAAATCTTAATTTAAGACTTTTGTTGATTCATGAGTATATGTTTAACTTGTTAAATTTTGAATTTTTATTTTTTTCTTTGTTGTTGGATGTATGGGCCTATGTTAATTAAAATCATTTAAATATATTTTTAAATTTTTTTTATTTTTTAATTTAGAAATTATAGTGAATTATGTTATTAAGGGCAAAAAGATAGCTAGGTAGTTACTGTTTTTATTTTTTATTTTTGATATTTTTATCATTTAAAAATAAAAAATTAATTTTTTTGTTATAATTAAAATTTAATTGAATCTTAAGTTATGAGATTTGTGCTCATTAAATCATAATAGGCTAAAAAAATTAATTTGGACTAAACTTCTAGTGCAAATTTGAAGATTCAATTGATCTTTAATCTTATAATTTTATTGTTTAAATGATCCTTCTAATGTCATTGTTAAGGGATATGCTAAAAAAGAGGCTTGGATAACAAATGCAAATAGTTGAAAGGATTAAAGTTATATTTTCAAATTAAAGGATTTTAAAGTAAAAATATGTAAAGTTTAAGGAGCATGAGATGGATTATATCCTTCTTATGGTGAAAAGACACTTATGCCGTTTTTTTGGTACACATGCTTATCTTTTTGGGTAAGTGTATACACCCAATTTAAGTAAAATTTTCCTTATGAAATAAACGTTTCTTTAAAAAAAAAAAAAGGTTAATTAATCATACATGACTTCTTTTTTCTGAATTATACAATACCAACTAGTTATTAATCATATAATTAATATGATATAGTATCATATTATTATATTATAGTATTATATATATATCATAGTATACATAATATATTATATCATATAATATAGTATTTAATTATGCGATGTTTCATATACTTTGTGCAGTTAAATTTTGTACTTTAGTAACCAAAAAGTTATCTGATTCAATAATATTTGCTGAAGTATTTTTTAAAGTTGATAGTTTATAACAAAGAAATATAATGTGAGTTCCTTTTTTTTTTTTTGGGAAATGTAGAAGAAATAAATTAATAAACAGAAAAAAGCTACTGCTTGCCCTTCTTATCACCGCAGCCCCACACCTATTTTGATCCCTTCAAATTTCAATTTCTTTTTTATTTCTTTCTCTTATACAAAAGCCCAAGCCAAAGAATTGGTGTTGGCCAGTTGTCATCAAGCCAAAAGATTGATTTATTCAATACGTAATGATATGATAATAAATCCTATTAATTAAATTTATATAATATATAACCAATTTAATTCGTTAAGAGTCATTCAATTCATGTTATAAATCAATGAATTATTGAAAAATAATTTAGAGATTTTATTTTAATGATTAATTTAACTATATATAATACAAATTTAAATTTAAAAAAGAATCTATATTATATTTAACTTATTTGACTTATTATATACTAAATGATTTTGTAGTAGAAAAAAAATGGAATTTATCATGTTGTATAACAAATTACTATATTTAAAAATATTTTGAAAAAAAAGTTTTGTATGTGGTACATTGACTTCTAGACTAATAGGGTATATATTTAAAAATATTATTCACAGTTTTTATTGGTTAATTATAAAAATTTTAAATATGCTGTTTTTATATTAAAAATTATGTTAACTTAATTATGTATTTAAAAGGGTTAAGATAAAAAGATTAAGGGAGTCATATTATGTCTCTAGTTTAACAAAAACATGTTAAAATTAAGATAAACTAGTTATTATATTACAATATCATAATTAGTATAATTTAAAGTACTTAAGGAATAATATATCATGATAAAATTGTTCAAGTTATTGATAAAAATTATTATAAATAATTAATAAATATACACACAGTTTAAAATTTTATATAACAGTATTATAATATCATAATATATATGTTATTATGAAATATACATAAAATTAGAGCTAAAAATTTTGACTCTATTAAATAATATGATTGGATTAGAGTTAATCATTTTTACACTACAATTGCAGACAAATTAGCATGATTTATTTAATTTAACACAATATGAATGACCTCTCCTAACTTTAAGTGAATCCAATTGTTGTTCTAAAAAAAATAAAAAAGAGCCCAATTAAATATGTTTAATTGGGGTTACATTTTAGGTATGTATACACTTCTTAATGTGCAACATATGCATATATAAAATAAGCTTTGGGTGCAAACATAAAACTTGCACATACAATTCTATCTACTGAATATAATTTTGGATTTAGTAGAGGACAATCTTTAATTTCCTAGGTTCTAGTAGTCCAATCCTAGCTTTAACCCAAAAAATAAAAAAACACTAGAGGATGAATCAAGGGTATCCTCTGCTTCTGTTAAATTTTCTGGCAGTTAGAATGTGATTTCTAGAGCAACAACTAACAGTATAGATAATATGGAGGAGAGCAATGTCAATGAAGTCAAGTATAGCAAATATTGTCCACGTCACCCTACCCTTTTCTATAACTCCAGCCTTGCATGAATTGCAATTAAAGCATAGCTTGTCCTGCTTATTGCTCCATGTATTGCAGTCACTATCTTCTGCTGCCGGACCTGATTTTGGGACTGCCCAGAATGTTGCATTCTTGAATTTAAATCCACAATCTATTGGTGGCTTGCAGCAACCACACTGAATAACAGAATAAATAAATAAAGATTATGATGGTTATAGCTATTGTCAATATTTCTTAAAATTATAATCTATATATCTTGTCCACTTATAATTTTATATATTTATTTGATGTGTGATTACCACACTAACAAACAAATAATAAGATAAATAAATATACCTCAATGGGAGACACTTTCTTGAAATAAAAATCCTCGGCCTTTTGAATGACAGTTCTGTCAAGAAGCCTGCAGACTTGATGATCAATCAAACACCTTCTTATACCCTTCCAATGCTTCCCATTTGGAACCATATTGTGCAACCATTGTGGAGAATACTCCCCAAGATTGAGTTTCTTGAACCCTTTTCCTGAAAGATGTTTACTAGCACTTGGACTGTCAAACATGTATGCAAAAACAGCAAAAGCAGCTAGCCCAACAAGAATTAACAAGGCCACAAAAGAGGAAAACCATAGCAGACCTGCGAACTTGCAAAATATGCCCACCAATCCTAGTAATGAAATAGCAATCTAAATGATACCCAGTGCCATCAATGGCTTATGGACCACATTCTTGCAGTCAGAAGTTGAACAATAAGAAAAGGCAACTGCTCAGCAGCAACATTGTGTGCTAGGCATGAGAGATTTGCTTGCTTAGGAGTTTATGGAGCTTAATTGGTAGGTGCCATTTCATATATACCAACAAAGGATAGAATGGTATGGTGGGTGGTTTATTTTTTCTTCCATGTAGACATACAAGTATATAGTTTGTTATGCAATTGAAGAAAAATTACTTCATTTCTGTTTTGTAAACATTTGAAATAATTCCCATCATTCAAATAACAAAAAACAAGTTGCATACATAATCTTATTTAGACTACAATTAGATATGTACATAAATTACTGAGCTAGATTCTTAACTAAGTGGCCTAATATAGTTTCTACTATTAGATTAACTAAAAACAAAAGAATTTAAAAAAAAAAAAAAGAAAAAGAAAAGAGGATGATATTGACTAAGGGTAGTAGCTTCTGTAATAGTTGGAATGGCCTTGAAGGTTCATCCGGGTGCAGCAACTAGTTGAGTAAACAAGTACAACAAGAGCAAGGAGACAGCAATTCATTATAGCAAAACTTCTCCACTCATTCCCTATATTGTCTAGAACTCCCCTCTTACATGAATTGCACCAATAGCATAACTTCTTCTGGCTATTGCTCCATGTCCTGCAGTTACTGTCTTCAACTGCTGGCCCTGATTCCGGCATTATCCAGAACGTTGCATTCTTGTATTCCAATCCACAGTATCTTGGTGGCTTGCAGCAGCCTGACTGGAAACCAAACCGATTGCACAATTATCAATAAGGCTAATGAGTTAATTAATCCGTAAACATATATTAGCTCTTAAGAAATGAAATTAAGGACATAAGAATGGTTGCTTATAAAAATCTGAAGCTTTTTGACTCAGACTCCTACAAATTTGAGCATCAATCATACAACTCCGAATATCATCCCAATTTTTCCCTCTCTCGAAATGGTTTTGCAGCCAGTTGGAGTAATCCCCGAGCATGTACTCAGTGAATCCTAACCCTGACAAGGCCTTGCCAACACCCTTATTAGTAACAACTACTGCAAACACTAGATACCCCATTAGTCCAGCCACCAACAGAAATGCCACAAATGAATACAACCATAGGAAAATGGTGACCCTCCACAAGGACCCCATTAGCCCTATCAACGCCATCACGAATATTAATATTCCTATCATCAAGAATGGGTTCTCAAGGACCTTCTGGCAATCAGAGGCGCTGTGTTGGCGGAGGTACAGGGATGAGCTAATGGTGATAAGGCCAAACATCATTAGCATCATGTTCAGCATTGAAAATATGCAATTGCTTAAGCGAAACATGGTGGCTGATGCAGGCCTTGATCGGTTATATAATTTTAATTTAATTAGGTAATTAATTGTCACTGTTGCGTAGCGATAAGGTTGAATGCTACGCACCAGTTCATATCTTCGTTGATTCTGAAGATTGTGACTGAGATCATGAATGAGAAATATTTTGTCTAAATTCCTTGCAAATTTCCCATGATCTTTCATAGATTTTAGTCATGGTTGATTCTGAGTTTTTAGACGTTTTGGCAGACCATGAAAGACTGCGGTCACTTGACTTTAATTAGTACGTTTTCTAATAAGCATTAGAAAAACGATTGTTAATTATCAAACATATATACTTCTATTTTGGGAGGTTCTTAGAATCTCTTTCTTGTGGGTGACATCTCATAGATTCATACATGAAAATATTTAGAATATTTCATAAGAAAAGATATTTACTTAAGTCGTCATCAAGTCATTCGTGTGAAAAATAAGAAGTGAACCATTTCCTTACAAAAAAATCAAAATTTTTTTAAAAAAATTCATGCCTTACAATATTCCACAAAAATCTTTGCTACATTAGTTAATGGGATGGTAAAAACAGATAAAAATAAATTGCATTAATCAATCCATCCTACAATAAACAAAAAAAATTAAATTGGTAAATCAGGCATAGCTTCTGTAACGGTATAGTTTATCAAGTGAATTGTTCCTCTTGGCACAGCAACCAATGGAGAAGACGATGATTGTGAAGAGTATGAGGACAACTGAGTATACGGCCAGATTTCTCCACAGTTTCCTAGTATTGGCTAGAAACCCAGCTTTGCATGAATTGCAGTTGTAGCACTTCTGCTTCGGATCATTATTCCATGTGTTACAGTCACTGTCGTCCACAGCTGCCGGCCCTGACTTGGGCACCCTCCAGAACGTTGCATTAGTACGCTCGAACCCACAGTCCGATGGCGGCTTACAGCAACCTGACTGAAAACAAAGAATCAACAAAAATTTAGATAACAAACACCAACCACAATCGTTAAATATCAATCATAATTGGAAAACCAATTAACTACCTGAATAGAAGACAATTGCCGGTGCAGATCCTTATTATTATCAAAGACCTTGCAAATTTGAGAATCAGCCATACAACTCTTCATCACATCCCAATTCTTGCCCTTCGCAAAATGGTTTTGCAACCAATGCTAGTAATCTCCAAGCCTATGATCCTTAATGCCCTTACCGGACACTATCTTCCCGGCACGCTCATTCGTGACAACGAACACGAATATCGCGAAAACGATTAGCCCGACGATGATCAAGAACGTAAGGATTAGATAAAGCCCTAGAAGGACGTTGTTCTTGCAGCAAGAACCAATCAATCCTAGCAAAGAAACAACACTCACAACGGCCCCGACTATGAATAGAGAGTTCTGCACGAAGTGTTGGCATGTTGTGGCTGTTGCGGCGGGGGCATACACGTGAGTGACTATTCCGCCGGCCACTGCAAGGAGACCGATGAGAAGAAAAACTATGTTTAGGAATCCTACCACAGCGTTGCTTATACGAACCATGGCGTAGGGTAGAGTTAGACGGAAACGAAATTGATGACTTGGAGTAACGTTTTGTATGGATGGCTGGTGAAGCGCACAGTGGTATATATAGTGAAGGAGTTGCGTTTGAATTTGGGATGCCGAATACGACGAGGAAACTGAAAAGCCATGATGTTGTTGTTACGTGACAAGTGGCGAAGTGGGTAGGTTGCCACGTCTTCTTGACTTTATCTTGGAAAATATTTTTTAAAGTGCGAGATTTGTACGTTGTAGAATTCGTTGTTGGAAATAAATGTTTTTAAAATCCAATTGATGACTTAAATGGATTCAATTATTTCAATCAAGCTAATTTTATAAATTATTTTAAAAGCATATAAATAATATTTCAAAATTAAAAAATATAATGTCATAAAATGATAGTATAATTTTAGAATTATTTTTAATATTTAAATTTGAAGCAAAATACTATAGTTGTTAAACAATTTTAACTTCGTTTAGAAAACAATGTAATTTTAATTCAAATGGATTGATCCAATTTTCAATTTTAGTCAATTTTTCATTTTAATTATTATTTAGCTGATTAATTTTTAACTCCTAGAAACACTGCTTGCTAGGAATTTCATTGAATTGGATCATTAGCTGGGCATTTTTTAGAGAAATTAATACCCTTATTTTTGCTTTAGAAAAACTGACAAAAAAATTATTTTCCAAATGGACTGCTACGTGTTTATTATTGGTATTGATGGGAACGAAACTCGAAAGAGAGAAACGTGACACGCCTATATATCTGCAGGTTTTCTGCTTATTATTATTATTATTATTATTATTATTATGTTAAGAAAAGAGTTTTAGAATTCTGATAGGATTGAAACTCGAGAAATTATTGTGGTTCAGGATTGTAGAATCTGTAGAGAAATTGTCTGTGATCCCACACTCACAAATTTACGATTCACTTTATGAAAAAAAGATGCATTATGTTCTTATACACATAGTGCATTTAATATTTTTTTTTTTTAATTTTACACTTACATATTTAGAAATCCACATAAAAATATAAAAAATAAATATTCCACTTATTCGAATGAACGTGCATTGCACCTGGAGCATCTTATAATTTTTCTTATAGACCATGTAAGCGAACAAGTAGTAGGGTTTTCTCCTTTATTTAAATCATCGGGGTATTTTCGGACAGTTTTCAAGTTCATGAAGATTTATTTTTTTCTTACATCTCATCTATTATGGTGATAATCATAAATAGTTAGATTCTTTTTCGTATTTTATATTTTGCTTTGTTTTGTACTAGAGGCTTTTGCTTTCAAGTTGGCAATCCATACATGAGAGAAAAAAAATTAGATAATTAGATTGATGGGTTGGCAAGACTTCCTCAATCACCATTTTATTTGTGGAAACAAAGAAATAATCACTAGTAAATTTTTTATTTTATGATCATTATTTTCAAAGTTGTAGGATTACAAGCCCAAACTCTAATTAGAATTAAATCAATAAAAAATATCCTTGATATTTCCCTGAAAATCATATAATACGTAGAGGCTAAAAAACAAAAAAAAAAAGATAGCTATCCACTCATATATAATATAAGGACATATAAAATTATTATATTTTCCTTTTTTATAATAGAAAAGTTTTTACTGACAGTGACAACAATGTGAATAATGTATAATGCTTAGTTTTTTTTTTCAATTCAAAATAGTTAGTTAAAAATAAAGCTTTTATTGGAAAATTATAATTCTCATAATTCTAGCTTTGAATATGATAAGATACGTTTATTTAACTTTGAATTATAATTCTCATAACAGGTAACTAGCAATTTCCTTTTGGAAATCCTCAAATGCCACTTTGCACTGCCATGGTTGAAGTGGGAGAAAGATCTTTCTTTTTCATTTTGTTACCCACCTATAACAAATAACTAACAGTTTTCGATTTCAAATTTCTAGGGACTTAAGAAAGTAAGTACAGACAAGAAAGTATTTATATGAGAAATTAGGCCATTAGTTTACAATTGTTAAAGTTTCATATCAAATTCAAATTCCTACTAGTTAATTAGTGTGAAAGATTATGAGAAAGGGACACCTTTATTGTACAAGTTATTAAGCTCTAAATTAGGGGGAAAATCATAATTTTTTTTTTTTACATCTGCAAGTAAAAATTTTTTTTAAAAAAAAATCTAGAACCATCCTCTATAGTCTAATTCTAATCGGACTTGAGAAATAAAATAACCACTAAAGTCTAAAATTGAGTAACTAAGAAATTAGTTAGATTATATATGTAGCTATTTGGCATAAAAATGGGGTTCAGTTGGCAGTATGGTTGGTTGGATTGTTTTTCTTGTTAGGGTTTTGTTTTTCTTGTTAAGGATCTGTAATGACCCTCTGACTCCTATCATTGTTTCCATTATATATATATATATATATATATATATATATATATATATATATATATATATATATATATATATATATCTAGACAATGAAATTTTT
>CATIWR010322871.1:0-21364 GCA_949677035.1 Omphalea diandra | reverse complement strand
AATTTGCAATATAATCCTTAAGTGTTGTTCATACTCCTTTCTGCTCCTTGAATACACCAGTATGTCATCAATGAACACAATTACAAATTTATCTAAGTAAGGCTGGAACACTTTGTTCATAAAAGCCATAAACACAGCTGGCACATTAGTCAAACCAAATGGCATCACTAAAAATTCATAATGCTCATACCTGGTTCGAAAAGCTGTCTTCGATACATCTGAGTCTGCAATTTTAAGCTGATAATATCCTGATTTGAGGTCAATTTTTGAAAACACCTGTGCTCCTTGTAACTAGTCAAACAGATCATCTATTCTTGGTAAAGGATACTTATTCTTCACAGTGACCCGATTTCACTGCATGTAATCAATACACAGCCTCATTATTCCATCTTTCTTTTTAACAAACAATACTGGAGCACTCTATGGTGACACACTAGGTCTGATGAATCCCTTTTCAAGTAGTTCCTGCAATTGGGTCTTTAATTCTCTCAACCCAGCTGGAGCCATCCTATAAAGTGGAATGGATATCGGTGCAGTTCCAGGGACTAACTCAATTGTGAATTCTATCTCTCTATCAAGTGGCAAACCAGGTAAATCAGCTGGGAACACATCTGAAAACTTATTCACTATGAAAATATTCTTAAGTAATTCATTTGTTAACCTTGTGTCTACCACATGTGCCAAATAAGCCTCACAACCACTTTTAATCATGCGAAAAACCTTAATAGCAGAAACTAGACATGTAGGTACAATTTGCCTTTCCCCTTGAAACACAACCCTTATATGATTCAGAGATTCCAAGACAACTTCTTTAGTAATACAATTCACTATTGCATGATATTTGGACAACTAGTCCATACCTAATATCACATCAAATTCACGTAATGGCAATAGTACTAGATCAACATTTAACTCCACATCATCAATGTCAATCACACAATCACAACATACCTTATCTACAATCATCACCTCTTTCAAAGGGTACTAACACATAGATTAAAGCCTAAAGGTTGATGTTTACTACATAATTGTGGTGCCATGTTCAATGAAATGAATGAATGTGTGGAGCCATGATCAATCAATGCATTGACTTCTAAATCATAAAGAAAAAGTTTACCAGTGATTACTTCTGGAGTAACAACAACTTCTTGCCTAGTCATGGTAAATACTCTGGCCTGTGTTGGGGGTCTAGAACTCCGACCCTCTCATCTACTCATACCTTGGCCAATTGTGGTTGTTCGACCTCTACCTCTGCCTCTACCATTTGATACTCCAACTCCACTTCCCTTTGAAACTTCAACTGTGTGCTTTGATATAGCTTTGCCTCTGCCTTCCTCTGACATTCTAGATTTTCCTGGACAAGTTCTAAGCATATGATCAAGAGACCCACACAGGTAGCACCCCCAGTCAATTTTCTACATTCACCTGTATGTTGTCTGCCACAATGTACACACGAAGGTCGTTGTTGCATAACTTGACCTTGACTTCTGCCCACATAAGATGACAGTCCTAATCCTTTACCTTTATAGCTAGAGTAACCACCCCTTAGCACTAGACTATGCTGGCATATAATCTCCATGTTTGGCTTTCTTTATGTTAAAGTCCCCTATAAACTCAGTAGTCCCTCTTTTTACTCGTTGCTTCATCCTTTCTTTTTCTAATCTTTCTACCCTGATTGCTGCAACTTTTAGTTTAGTATAACTTTCAAGATCTGCAGTTGCGATCTTACTTATGATTTCATATCGTAGTCCCTCCTCAAATTTTTGACATCTGTCTTTATCAGTAGATACCATGAAGGACGCATAATGAGATAATTGATTGAATTTTACCTCATATTTAGCTATCGTCATCTGCTCCTGCTTAAGGTTCAAAAACTCTCTTCTTTTATCATCTTTATATACTTCTGGCATGTAATTGTTATTGAACTCACGAAGAAAGCCATACCATGTAAGCACTGGAGGCTGGGCATCATTCCTTGGAATAGTTTCCCACCAATCATATACATCCCCCTATAATAGAGATAACTTTTCTTCTGGTGTGCATTTCATCAAGTTCAAAACTCTTTGTATTCTTTTTAGCCTTGTCTTTGCCACTGATGGATCTGTGGTACCACTGAAGTCAATTGCACCCTATTTTCTTAATTTATCATACCTTCTCTCTCTTTGAATTTATGTGCCCTGCACTGCTGGTTCACCAATTCTATGTTGTGGTTGACTATGAGATATGTGTTGTGCATAGGAATGTGTAAGAGATCTAACTCTATTAGCAGGTTGATCTTTTAATGATGGACATGATGCTTCTATGGAATGCAAATCGGTTGATCCTCTCTCCTTGGTGAGCCATGGATACTACCATGACTACCTTCTGCTAATGCCCTATAGACACATAAGACTATGTCATCTGATAATGCAAAATTGTGCAAAAGTCATGTCATGTTCATATAAATGTCCTTATGGAACCTATCCCTGCTCTGATACTAATAACTGTAACAACCATATTCATATATGCTCTCATACCAATAACTGTAACAACCATATTCATTTACATAACTCATATCATTCATGTCCAAAATACATATGTATAAAGGTTTTATCCATCCTACACACACAATCAAACATGTATTTGATGTACATATATGTATATGACATAAGGAGAGAGAGAGTTTGGATTCAGCCGACGACCTGTGGTCCATATGTCTCAATGTAAAACTGAAAGCACCAAAGTGTCCAATTCCTATTCTTCAGTATCTGAAAAAAATTTTGCGATTTGGTAAGTCGCGACTCAGTGAATAAAAACGATAATCAAATTCTCATGGCATAATCCAAAATCAAAATCATTAAAATACATTGCAAGTATAACAATTGACTGTGCAAGTGAAAATGCAATAGCTTTGTTTTTGTCGTGACCGAGCAAGGCAAACATTGCTCCTGGGATATTCATGTGATTCATGTAACATATGATTTGGGACCTATTGGTCCATTTTCTTGTAATTCATTTGACATATGATTTGGGACCTATTGGTCCATCTTCCTGTAATTCTTTTCACATATGATTTGGGACCTATTGGTCCATCTTCCTGTGATTTGCAAGTGTTTGACAAGTCAGTCATAATGCCTTTTTAGTTCCATATGCAAGTGCTTATTCACAAATGATATACCAAGTAATCGTTAAGAGCATTTGATTCTCACTTAGCCTGTATTCCCATGTAACATGTAACAATTCAATCATTCTCACTTGACTTATATTTTCATGTAACATGTAACAATTCAATCATATATACATATAATAGAACATAATCATATCATACAATTACCACATACACCCATTGAATCCAATTATAGTTTTTACTCACCTTTTGATGTTACCGACCTTTATGGTAGATTTAGTTCCCTCTCTATGGCTTCCTCAAAGTTTTGAGACCCTAGAATTTGATACATACATGGTTACAAGTATGTCAAAATGATTATGAATGCTTGGTGCATAATCCATACAAGTGGACCTATGTTTATGCATATATTCCTAAGAGGGCAGCCTGAGCTTACTACACTCTCACCATAATAACTCTAGATATACTCATCCAAATGACTTGATTCTTTTTTTTAAACAAACTAGGCACATAAACACACAACATATTCAAATTTCAGGTCAATATCAGACACACATAAAATGTGGTGAATTTTTAAATGTTTCCCTGTTGCAGTGTCCTCTCAGTCTGAGTAGGTCTTACTCTCTTGAGTGTATCTAAAACTGTACAAATCTAATTGCAATAATAATCTACTATCAGTTACAAAACATATAAAGGAACATTTTTTATGTTTACTCATTGTCTAATTTAGTATATATGGTCACCAAAACAAAGGTCCAATCTCAGGATGAGCAAGTTTGTAACATGTTGACAACCAGTCATGATTAAGGGACAAAATCTCAACAACCATGTCGAATTTCGCAAACCTTTTTCACAGGTATGTACATCATGCATAAATGTATAACTTTCAAGTTTGGACAATCATCAAATTCTGAATATATGGCTTTCAAATTCCTAGAAAACGGTTTTAAAAAAAATGTGAGGTTTCGCCCTAGTACAATGTCAGTCCCAATTAATGATCCATAACTCTTTCCACACAGCAAATCAATCAAAACTGGTTTACAGGTGTTTATAAAGGACATAATCCTACAAATTTTATGTTTTACACTTTATCAAAATTAGAACATAAAGCCATCAAACTATAAGAAAATAGAAAACTAAGATCATCTCGGTTTGGATTTGACCTAGTCCTACTGAAGGGGTCATATCTCCTCACATACACAAAATCAAGCAAAAATGTTTCATACACATTTATATGAGACATAAAGCTACAACTTTCATATTTTACACTTTCCCTAATTTCTCTTCTAGGGTTACAAAATCATGGGTGAAAAATTCTGCTCTAACAGCAAAATCCAATAGAATCAGCTCTTGTTCTCTTGGATTACAACTTCCATCCAATAAATCTACCTTAATTATTCCATAATTCTCATTAACGATGCATGATTAACATGTCATGAGATTTTAATTCCAGTTGAGAAGAAGATAAATTTGCTTACCTACTTTCCCAGAATTGGAAAACCTTAGGCAGCTCACTCTTTTCCCTCTCTTCTTCTTCTTCTTATTCTTCTTCTTCTTCCTTTCTTTCTTTCTTCCTTAGTTCTCTCTTTGTTTCTGGTATAACTCACTATTTTTCCTCAAAATCTGACCCTAATGGTCTATATTCTTATTTTAAATAAATTAAAAGATTGGGGCTGGTTTCCTATTGGTTGAAAGTTAAAAGTTTTGCTTTTAGTACTCCTTAAGCACTTCCATCCATCTCTTAATTCATATATGCTCCTTATACTTTTAATTAAGCTCTAAAACACCATTATTTATGATACTATAACATGCACACAACATAAAACAATTTGTCATGCAACTGTACAAACACTACAAAAGTGTCCCAAAATGCAACAGTGCTCTTAAATGATTATATCTAATGCATATGTTCATGTGATAATACCAATGAATGTGGATAGGGATGTTACACCAGTGTTCCTAGTTTGGGTTTGGCAAATATTCCTATAGTGAGAGAGTTTCCAAAAGAATTTCTTAATGACTAGTTTGGTTTGCCACTGCATAGAGAAGTTGATTTTAATATTGAGACCTTACTAAGAGTGGCACCTATTTCTATTGCACCATATAGAATGGCAGCAACGAAATTTCAAGAATTAAAGAAATAATTAGAAGTGTTATTGTAAAAAGGTTTCATTCAGTACATCTCCTTGCGGGGCACCAGTAGTATTTGTGAAGAAAAATGATGGGAACATGCAATTGTGTATTGTTTATAGGCAACTGAATCAAGTAATAATAAATAATAATATCCCTTGCCAAGAATTGTTGATTTTTTTTATTAACTTCAAGATGCAGTGGTATTTTCAAAAATTGATTTGAGATATGGGCATTGGCAATTGAGGGTTACTAAGCTATACCTTCAAAAAATTGCCTTATGCATTAAGTGTAGTCATTATGAGTTCCTTATTATGCCTTTTGGGTTAACTAATGTTGTGACAATATTTATGGCATTAATAAATCATAACTTTTGGCAATATCTTGATCAATTTGTGATTGTGCTTATTAATGACATTCTTATATACTCACAAAATAATGAGAAGCATGAGCAACATTTAAATCGTATTGTATATCGTAAAAGAAAAGCAGTGATATGCCAAATTAAATGCATGTGACTTTTAGATGGAACAAGTGGTTTTTTGGGGCTTGTTGTATCTAGACATGGTGATCAACCTATCCCGTCTAAGGTGAAAGCCATTTTGGAGTAGAATCCACCCAAAATGTAACAAAGGTGCGTAGTTTTCTTGGTTTGGCCAGTTATAATAGATAATTTATGGAAGGATTCTTCATTTTTACTAGGTCATTGATAAAATTAGTAAGGAAGAATGTAACAATCAAATGGGATGATCAACATTAGTAGAGTTTTGAGGGATTAAAGAAGAGATTAAATAGAACACTAGTTTTGACATTGCCATAAATAATGCTAGATTTGTGTTGTACATTGACTTGATAACTAAGATCTCATGAGTCAAACTAACCTATACATGACTTTGAATTTGCAGCCATTGTCCACACCTTGAAAATTTAGAGGCATTATTTGTATGGAGAGACATTTTAGATTCTAACATATCATAAAAGATTAAAGTATACTGTAAAATAGAGAGAATTGTACCTGAGGCAGATAAGATGGATAGAATTGTTAAAGGACTATGATTACACTATTGATTATCATCCAAGTAAGGCTAACATTGTTGTTGATGCTTTAAGCCAAATAACCTTTGATGTTGTTGCTAGTATGGTTGGTTATAATTTGACATCCTTAGTTAATCTTCATGCTTTAAATGTAAAATTTAAGTTTAAGAATGTGATAGCATTATTGGTTACACTTCAGTTAAAGCCTGTGATAGATGATAAAATTAGAGATGTTCAAATGAAGGATCCATATATGCATAAAATGTTGTTGAAGATATAAAAAGGTAAGAAGACTAATTTTTCAGTTAGAGAATATGATATTGTAGTGATGGGTAGTCGAGTTTATGTACCAGATGTTGAAGGTTTGAGATAAAAAATTATACAGGAGGCACACAATGCAGTATATGTTGTGCACCACATAAGTACAAAAATGTATAGAAACTTGTGGTCACATTTTTAGTGGTCAACGATAAAGAAATATATAGCTGAGTTTATATCAAAGTGTTTAACCTGCCAATAGTTCTAGGCAGAACATTAAGCACCGATAGGTAAGTTGCATCTTTATCTATTCTTGTATGTAGATGGCAGAAAATTTTAATGAATTTTGTTGTTGGTTTGCCTGAGACATAGAAAAGGAATAATGATATTTAGGTTATTGTGAATAGACTCATAAAATTTACACATTGCTTGCCTATGTGACAAATAGATTCACTTCATAGACTGGCTAAAATATATGTTGCTGAGATTATGAGATTACATGGTATTCTTATTTCTATCATGTCAAATAGAGATCCTCGACTCATTTCTCATTTTTGGAACAACTTACAAACAACCTTAGGAACTCATTTGAATTTTAGGACTACTTTTCACCCACATACTGATGGTCAATCAAAGTGGACAATTCAGACATTAAAGGATATGATGCAAGCTTATGTGTTATAATTAAATAGAAATTGGGATGATCAGTTGCCATTAATGGATTTTGCATATAATAATAACCACCATTTAAGTATTGGTATGGCACCATATGAAGCTTCATATGGCAAGAAATGTTGAAGTCTAATTTGTTGGGATATTGAAAGGATGAGACTATTAGAGCGTCATGTATTGGTACAAGATATAGTCGCAAAATTTCAAGTAGCTAGAAGATATCTGCGAATTGCTCAAGAAAGGCCAAAATTGTATGTCGATAGACATAGATGATAAATGAAATAACATATTAGAGATAAAGTATTTTTGAAGGTTTCTCCATGGAAAGGCATTATTAGGTTTGGTAAACAGGGAAAGTTGAGTCCAAGGTATATTGGGCCATGTGGGATCATATAGATAATTGGGCCTCTCGCATATCGGTTAGCATTACTAGAAAAATCATACTAGATACATGATGTGTTCCATGTTTCTATGTTATAAAGGAATCATTATGATCCTAGCCATATATTTTCAGACACATACCAAATTATACGATGACATGACTTATCACGAAGAGCTAGTTGAAATCCTTGATTAGCAACTAAAACAATTGAGGAATCAAGTGATATCAATGATTAAAGTGAGATGGAGCCATCACTCACCTAAGGAGGCCACTTAGAAAGTAGAGGAACGTAAGAGATGAAAATGTCCCTATCTATTCTTATGTTCTAGTAAGCAGAATTTGAAGGACAACATTTCCATAAGAGGGGGAGAATTGTAATATCTTCAACTTTATTCTTTTGCATTTTAATTATGATATATTTGCATGTATGCATCACATGACTTAAGCATGAATATTTGCATCATTGCATATGAGGTATTTGAATATGAATATGGTATTTGCATAGTTGCATGAATAATTGTCATATGTTGTGTGCATGTTATAATATCATAAAATAAAGGTGTTTTAGAACTTTTTAAAAGTATAAGGGCATATGGGGATTGGTAGATCGATAGAGGTGATGAAGGAATGAAAAAAGGGACTAAAAGAGAAAATTTCAACTTTCAATGAATAGGAACAATCTACCAGGAATTTGTCCTATTAGATTAGGTATACAAATTAAAATTTCTCCCTTTAGGATCAGATTAAAGAGGGAAAAAAAGGAAAATACATCAAAAGAAAGAGAGAAAAAGAAACAAAATGGAAGAAGGAAAGAAAGAAGAGAAGGAAAAAGAAGATGAAGAAGAAAGAGAAAAAGGAAAAAGAATAAGTTAACTAGGAAGAGATATTTAGATTTTCTAATTTTGGTAAAAGGTATGTGATTTCATATTTGTTCCTTCATGTGATTTTGTCTTTATGTTTTCTAACTTTAGATTCCTTTAATTCTATTTTAAGGGTAGACTGCACCCATGATTTCATAACCATAAAAGATGAATTAGGTAATGTATAAAGAATTAAAGTTATAGGGGTATATCTCATATAAATGCTTGTAAAATAGTTTTACTAATTTTATTGTGTATAAGGAGATATTACTCATTGATTATGGCTAGTTGTTGTTGAAACCTATTTAGCTATTAGTTTTGTTTTATATAAACTTTGTAGGCCTATAATGGGAATTAAATAAAGTTTAAAATTAAAATTTGCATTTTTATGTCTTATCTAAATTATTGTAAATTTATTTTGCTTAATAATTTGTGCGTTAAGAAAAATGACTCTTTGATCAAGACTGATCCTAAACCTGTTCATTACTGTGAAGTTTGAGATTTACCACTTCTTTTGAGGGGCTTATAAGCTGAATTAGAGAATATGTGAAAGATGAAAAATGTTCATTTATATATTAACTAATTTTTCTTAAATCAAATTTTCAATTATACTTCTACATTTTGAGATGTGGCTAAGTCTACGTGAGTATTTAATGTATAATTAAAGTTGAAATAGGTCAAATTTATAAAATTCACCATAAATTATGTAAAGCATATTTTGGACTAAATTTTCAGCTATGTTGTACCCATATATGTCTAGTTTAATATAAAAAAAGGAATCATGTCATTTGGATTCGTGAGGCTAAAGTAATTATAGAAATAGCCTACCAGGGTCATGATATTTTACTATAACATATATGCATAACAAGATAAAAATTTGACTCTATTGTCATGGATTGATTTGGTGCATTAAAATGGGTCCCTAATGCATTGAAGATAATATTGGGAATCTGTTGGGACTATCCATGGCTTAATAACTTAAAGGAGGAGGTAAGTAAATAGTTAATAGAACTAAACATGTGATTAGTTAAATGCCATGAACTTACACTCAATGAATTGAAATATTATTTAATGAGATGATATTGATGAATACATTGATGAAAGGATTATTATACTTTTGAATTATTTAATTTCATGAGGTGTTGATAAATTAAGAGTTCATAATGAAAGTATGTTGTAATATGATTTGCTAAGGTTTATGGGTGATGTTGTTAGTTGTTATATTTATAGATGATTTATTGAAAGACTAATACTTGATGTTGTCAAGCAAGCAACAAAATTCGATAGCCTATGTTGCAAGGATTTATAACCTATGTGGCAAAAATATATGATAGCCTGTGTAGCAACAACATTTGATAGCCCATTTGGCAATGATATCTATAGCTTATATGGCAACCAAATATGATAACACGTGCGGTAATAGTATTTCATAGCCTATGTTGTGATGGTATCTATAGCTTGTGTGGCAATAATATATAATAGGTTGAGTGGCAACTGTAATTGATAACCTGTATGGCAATGATATCCTATAGTCTATATGGCAACAAAATTAAATAACTTGTGTAGCAATGATATCCTATAACATGTGTGTCAACAAAATCTAACAACCTCTATGGTAATAACTTTTGATAGCTTATGTGGCATTAAAGATTAAAACTCTTTATTTTGTGCATAGACAAGATGATGAGTTATTTATATTTAAATACTTATTATGTTATTTGTGATTAACATATCATAATGTTTTTACTTACTGAGTATGCAAGCTCACTCTTTTGCATTAAATTTTCTTTCATGAAAAGTAGATTAAAAATTGCATCTAGTATGCATTTTGAAGTTGTCGTCTAGTAGTCTAATAGAAGTTAGGCTAGTATGCAGTCTATTAGTATTTTTGTTTATTTAGTCTTGTATATTTTGTTGTCAATAGTTACCATGTTGTGATATGAGATGGCTTGAGAGAATTTTAATGACAATGGATGGCATGAGAGAATTTTAATAATGTTGTATAACTTTAGTACTCCATGCTTCATAAATGAGTTATTACATATTCTTTAGAAATGATTAGTAATTGGGATGTCACAGCACAACCCATTAAGCAGGGCCACATAGCCCATGTACCAAGTTTGTACAATAATATATAGTGTTGAACAATCTACCTTAAAACCCTAGCCTTGAGAACCTTCTAGAATTGATCCCCATATAAACCCAAAGCTATGCAGCTTTAGCATATGGATGTACAACCTATGTTTGGCAGTATATGCCATATACAAACCTTAATTTGCAGGAGATTCATTTTCTGCTCTATGATTGGTTGTGTCCATGGTACAACAAGAACAATTTTAGGCTATGGTGCACATACCAAACACCTTTAAATACCCCTTCATTTGAAAAGGGAGAGGAAGCATGGAAACCTAATGGTTACTTAACCAAAATCACTTGTCAAAGCACACATGACACAAAAACCCTAAACCTTATCCCACTCCCATCATTCCTAAGGTAGAGCAAGGCCTAAACTCTTCACTTTTGCACATTACTTAAGTATGTTGGATGATGTTGAATACCTTGTGAGCCTTTGAGGGCACAAAAACACACGAAGGCATCCAAGGGCCACCATTTCCCTTTTTTTTTCTTCACCTTCTTCTTTCTTTCTCTGTTTTCAAAAACCCAGTATTTATGAGTTGTGTAGCCTTTGTATAGGATATACAACATACCATTCTAAGCTATACAACCCTAATAATGGTTTGTATAACCTTGGTTTCCTAGGCACAGATTTGTGAAACCCTTTTTATTTTCATTCATAGTTCTTTTATTAAAGTCATTCTCTTATGTTTTTTTATCACTATAATAGAATAACAAGGTAAGGCTAGATTGCCAAGGACCCTTCACTTAAAAATGGAGTTTTGATAAGTTTGTAGTGGTTTTCATAGTTTTATCCATCTTAATGTTCATGCTTTCTAATATGGGTCTAATGATGGCTTTTATTTCCATTTGGATAATTTTAAGGTAGTGACCAAGTGAGGGACATATGCTTTTAAAGATATTGAAAGCTTCTTCTATTTTTGTTTTAATACGTAAAACATATGAATAGTATCTTAGCCATTTACCTCTTTCTTTGAATTGCATACTAACCCTTACCATGGTTATTCATGTATATGGATGTCCAATCTATTGATGAGTAATGAAAATAAGGGTTTATTAACCCTAGGATCCCTCTTGTGATGAGTAGTTGCCTTAGCCCATCAAACACCATTGAAATGCCTTACATTGCATGTTTACTTCTTCATATGTTATTGATTCACGTATCTGCTTTCTGTTATTTACTGATTTAGTGATGTTGGCATATGTTACCATGAACACTAGATGTATATTTAGGGACCTTACCTTTGGAGGTATGGTAAGGTAGTCATTATGAATTTTATTTGCTTTTTTTCTTTAGTTTCTGTTATTTGTTTTTTCAATCATTTGATTACTAACTTCTTCTCTTCCATAGGGTGCAGGTACACTTATTAGTGTTAGGCTATGAATGTGGTCATGATCATCTTCTTATGTGTTTATGGATGATTTGGTGTAGATGAATGCTTGGATTAATGAATGCTAAAACAACTTTTGCCATGATGCATGACCCTATTCCTAATTGATTATGCATGATATGAATGAATGAGTACATCATAATGTGTGTCGAAACGCCCTTGTGATGGTGTATGACCCTTCTCCTTTTTAGATTGATGTGATTATTTAATTGGCTCAATCACACTTAGACATATGTTTATGGCATTAATTAGACTTATTGATAACTCATTTAAAATGTTATAAGTGAACCAAAGATGCCTGAAGGCTAAATCCCAATGTCCGGGCAGTTTGGGGTTGCCTAACCTCTTCCCTCAGCTATATCAAATTTCAAACCCAATCTTTGATGGGGGTAAAGATGAAATTGGCCTTCTAATTGACTTACATTAGGTTCAAATTTTGCCTTCCTAACATTCTTATCACAACTAAAGTTGAGGGATAACTCCACACTGCCTAGGGATGGTACTAATGTATTATCCTGCATTCGAACCCCTAATGACCATCATTTTGGATTTAAGGCTTAAAAGTCCTGTAACTACTAAAAGGATCCCCTATTAACAAACATGTGCCACACCTTACAGTCATTACCAATGTAAAGACCCCTCCTCCTCCATCCTCTCCATCCCCCAATGATCGATAAAAGGGTGAAGTTGTAAGAAAGATTCCACTTGTTCAAGTGCAACTGTGAAATTTAAGGTACTTATAGTGGTGACTCCACTAGGACATGAAATTGACTTTGAATTTCATCTTTAGTTCACTTTTAATATTTTAAACTTGTTATTAAGTAGCCCTTTTGAATTCATATAGCCTCCACACTTCACCACATAAACTGATGGTTCTCTGAACTTGAGACTTAAGCTTTATTTGAGTTTAGGACATTATAAGGAGGATTGTCACTCATATGTAACATCCTCAACCCAAATCATATACATTTTGATTATGCTATATTTGAATATATGTATCACATGGCATAAGCATGACAATAACACTATATTATTGCATTTGAATATGAATATGATGTTTGCATAGTGACATGGCAAATTGTCATGTGTTGTGTGCATGTAATAGTATTTTAAAAATGGATCATTTAGAACATATTAAATGTATAAGGAGCATATAGCAATTAGTATATGATTAAAGGTGATGAAGGAGTGAAGAAAGAGGGACTAAAAGAGGAAAATTAAGCTTCCAACCAATAGGAACAAGCCATCAAGATTTTATCTTATTAAGGTAGGTATACAAATGGAATTTTTAATCCTTTAGGACCATTTAAGGAGGTAAAAATATGAGGTGATGCAGTAAAAGGAAGAGAGTTAAGGAAGAAAGAAAGAAATGAGAAAAAGAAAAGGAAGAAGAAGAAGAATAAGAAGGAAAGGAAGAAAAATTGAGTTAACTAAAAAAAATCTTGAGGTTTTCTAGCTCCGATGAAAGGTATGTGATCTCATATTTATTCTCCTATGAAATTTCTCCTCCATGGCATGTTAATCATGAGCAAATATTAGAAGTTATAAAGTAATTTTAGTTAGGATTCATGTTGAGAAATTGTTGATGGTGATATAAGCTGAATTACTTTAATTCTATTCTCAGGGCAAACTATTGTACCCATAAATTTCTAACCATAGAAGATGAATTATGCGAAGTTCAAAGCATGAAAGTTGTAGGTTTATGCCTCTTCTAAATTATTGTAAACATTTTTTTTTCTAAATAAGATGTTTGTGAAGATGGCTAGTTGATTATGACTAGTTGTTATTAAAACCTCCGCAACTCTTAGTTTTGTTTCTAATGATTTCATGGGCTATAATGGGACTTAGGTAAAGTGCAAAATATAAAAGGTGTAGCATTACATCTTATCTAATACATGTAAAGCAGTTTTCCTTGATATTTTGTGTGTTAATAGATATGGCTCCGTGATTAAGGATGATCCTAAACCTACGCATATCTATAAAATATGAGATTGATTATTTCATTTGATGACCTCAGAAGCTAAATTAGAGCATGTGTGAAACATGAAAAATTTTCTTTTATATGTTAAATAGTTGGACATAAATCAATTTTTAAATTGGACTTCTATGTTTTGAGATATGGCTAAGTTTACAGGACTGTTTAGTGTATAATTGTACTCAAAGTAGGGCAAATTTATAAATTGACCATAAATTATGTAGTGTATATTTTGGACTTAATTTTAGATATGTTATACCCATATATGTCTATTTTAATTGGAAAAAATAATAAAGTCAATTGAATTGTTGAGGAATAAGTAATTCTAGAAATTGCCTAGATCATGATATTTTACTACAACATATATGCATAACAAGATGAAAATCTTACTTTATCATCATGGATATAAGTTATTGAAAATAACATTAGGAATAAGCTAGGACCATTTACAACATAGTAACTTAAAGGAATATGTTAGTAAATAGCTAATGGTACTAAACATGTGATTGGTTAAATGCCACGAACATATACTAAGTGGAATAAAATGTTATTTAACGAGATGAGATTGATGAACACATTAATGAATGGATTGTTATACTTTTGAATTATGTATTTTCATGAGATGCTGATGAATTATAAATTGGGAACAAAAGTATGTTGTGATGTGATTTGCCAAAGTTTATGGGTGTTGTTATTAGTTGTTATATGGCTAGAATGTTGTTGGATTTATAGTTGATTTTGTAGAAAGACTAATACTTAATGTTGTTGAGTAAGCAATAAAATCTTATAGTTTATGCGACAACAATATATGATAGCCTGTATGGCAATAAAATTTTATAACCTGTGTGACAACCAAATATGATAGCGTATCTAACAATGATATTTATGTCCTGTATGACAACCAAATATGATCACCTTTGTGGCAATAACATTTGATAGCCTATGTGGCAACCAAATATAATAGCATGTGTGGCAACAACATTTGATAGCCTATGTGGTAATGATATTTATGGCCTATATGGCAACAATATATGATGGCCTATCTGGCAATAACATTTAATAACTTGTATGGCATTAAAGAGTAAAATCTCTTTATTTTGTGCATGGATATGGTGATGAATTATTTATATTTAAATGATTGTTATGCTATTTATGATTGATGTATCATTATGTTTTTTCTTACTAAGTATGCAAGCTCATTTCCTTACATTATATTTTCTTTCAGTAAGAGTAGATTAAAGATTGCATCCATTTTATATTTTGATGTTGTTGTCTAACAGTTTGGTAAAGGTTGGGCCAGTATGTAGTCTATTAGTATCTTGGTTTGTTTAGCCATATATGAGATACATAGTATTCAAAATAATTAAAGAAAGGTCCTCTAATGACAATGGATGGCATGAGAGAGTTTTAATGATGTTGTTTAGTATTCTATGTCTTATGAATCAGTTAATGCACCTACTTTAGGATTGATTAGTAAATGGGAGATCATATTTTAATGGCATCAAAGTTGGTAACTGATTCGGTTGGCATGTGTAATATGAATATATTATATATGATATTTTTGTTATGTTAATACTTACATGCATTGGCATATAAAAGTATGGATGCAACTAGTAGAGTTAATGTTAGCCCAGCAGTTAGAGATGAATCTATTGAGTTTGTTCATGCACGTAAGCATGTTGAGCATGTAACAAAGAATCTTAAGATGCCAGAAAATAATCTAGTTGTGGGTATGAACCTAAATATCATACAATTTGTTGAGATGATGTAGAGATTTACAACACATGCATATACATGACCTACTATAGATAAAAATTATGATAGATTTAGGAAGCAAAGGGCAATTGACTTTGAAGGCACTATAGATCTTGCTAAGGTTGAGGAGTGGCTTAGAAGAGCTAAAAGAATCTTAAACAGGGTTGAATGTACCCTAAAGCGAATGCTAAATTATGATATCTTTGCTTCAAAATAATGCCTTAAATTGGTGGAAGACTATTCTAGGTAGCATTGTAAAACTGATGACTTTGACATGGGATGATTTTCTAAGGGAGTTTGGAAACAAATACACACCAGCAATATACTTAGATAAGAAGTAGATGGAGTTTTTTAGTTGAAGTAAATGAGATGATAGTGGCAGTTTATGAGGTACAATTTATTAAACTTTTATGTTATGCCCTAGAGTATATAGTTATAGAGGAATTAAAATGATAAAAATTTGAAAAGGGATTGAGGTTAGAGATTTGAGATCGATTAGTGGTCAAGCCAGCTAATTATACTACATTACTAGTGGTAGCTATTCGAGCTAAAGAGATGATCCAATAGAATAATACAATTGAGGAAAAAAAAGAGAAGTTATACAGGATGGAGTGGAGAACCGAATAGAGCAATAAAAAGAGGTTGGTTTACATCATCTAGTGGATAAGAATTTCAAGGTGTTGTTGGTAATCAAAGAGGCAGAGGATAGAGTCAGCCTAGTAGATTAATTTCATGGCATCAGGTAGATGTGGCTATGGTAATTTTGAAGGCTCAGAGGGTAAGAGAGGACTATTAGGCATAATGGGTAGAGATGTAGCCCTAATTTATACTAATTATGGAATAACTCATTTTGAAGAGAGTTGGAGGACCTAAAGGCTTACTTGTTATACTTGTAGATAGCTAGGCCACACAAGTCAAGATTTTCCAATGACAAGTTTATTTAGAGGGGAATCTCTGAGAGTTAAGTAGAGAAGTGTTAGGAAGAATGTTCATAACATAAGTAGAGGTAGAGGGTGAGGTAGAGGAAGAGGAGGACATGGTGAAACACCTTCAATTTTTTGTAGTGGACAGGCAGCCCATACTCAACCACAGGCTAGAGTTTATGCTATCACTCATCAAGAGGCTCCAACAACTCCCAATATTGTTTATGGTACATTTCTATTTTGTGATTTAGATGCATTTGTTTTGATAAACCCAGGATCCACACATTCATTTATGTCTTTAGAATTTGCATCATCAGTGCATGTTGTAGTTGAATCATTGGGGTATGATTTAGGTGTTTTGATGCCTGCTAGAGGTAGTGTGATTGTAACTAATGTATGTAGAACTTATCCAATGCTAGTGTGTGGTCATATTGCCTGCAAATTTGGTATTGATGAATTTTAAAAAATTTGATGTTATTCTGGGAATATACTACTTAGCAAAATATCATAAAGTTTTAGATTGTCATACTAAAGAATTGATGATTCGGCCTTCAGGACAACAAAGAGTTATATTTATTGGAAAGCGCAAAACTGCTCCAACTTGTTTAATGCAAACTATTCAAGCTTTTTAACAATTAAAGAAGGTTGTGACACATTTTTAACAATTGTGGTGGACACTAGTGTTCCAAGTTTGGGTTGGTAGATATTCTGATAATAAGAGAGTTTCCAAAAGTATTTCCTGATGACTTGTCGGGTTTGCCACCACATAGAGAAGTTGATTTTAATATTGAGACTTTACTAGAAGTAGCACCTATTTCTATTACACCATATCAAATGGAAGCATTAGAACCATAAGAATTAAAGAAATAATTAAAAAAGTTATTGCAAAAAGGTTTCATTCGACCTAGTATAACTTCTTGGGCTGCACCAATGTTATTTGTGAAGAAAAAAGATGGAAGCATATAATTTTGTATTGATTATAAGCAATTGAATCGAGTAACAGTAAAGAATAAATATCCCTTATCGAGAATTGATGATTTGCTTGATCAACTTCGAGGTGCAATGATATTTTTAAGAATTGATTTGAGATATAGGTATAAATAGTTGAGGGTTGTTGAGCTAGACATTATATAAACTGCTTTTTGTATTAAGTATGGTCACTATGAGTTCATTGTTATGTCTTTTGGGTTAACTAATGCACTGACAACATTTATGGGATTAATGAATTGTACGTTCTAGTAAAATCTTAATAATTTGTGATTATGCTTATTGATGGCATTCTCATATACTCACAAAATCATGAGCACAAGCAACATTAGAGAATCGTATTGCATATCTTAAAGGAAAAATAGTAATAAGCGAAATTAGATAAATACAATTTTTGGTAATAAATGGTCTTTTTAGGGTATATTGTGTCCAAACGTGGTGTTTAACTTGATATAGTTAAGGTGAAAGCCATTTTAGAGTGGGATCCACCAAAAAATGCATGGGAGGTGCATAGTTTTCTTGGGTTGATTGGTTATTATAGACTATTTGAGGAAGGATTCTCCATTATTGCTAGGCCATTAACAAAATTATTGAGAAGAATGTAGCATTTAAATAGGATGATCAATGTGATAAAAGTTTTGAGGAACTAAAGAAGAGATTGACTACAACATAAATTTTAACATTACCATCAATAAATGGTTGATTTATGGTGTACACTAATGCATTAGGATAAGGGTTAGGATGTGTATTGATGAAACATAGAAAGGTCATAGCTTATGCTTCTCGACGGCTAAGGCCTCATGAGTTATATTATCCTACACATGATTTGGAGTTGGCAGCCACTATCTAACCCTTAAAAATTTGAAGGCATTAATTGTATGGAGAGACATTTTAGATTATAACCGATCCTAAAAGGTTGAAATATATTCCAACATAAAGAGAATTAAACCTAAGGTAGAGAAGATGAATAGAATTGTTAAAGGACTATGATTGCATTATTAATTATCATCTGGGTAAGGCTAATGTTATTGCTAATGCTTTAAGCAAAAAAAGCCTTAGATGTTATTGTTGGTATGGTTGGTTATAATTTGACATCCTTGGTTAATCTTTGTGCTTTAAATGTAAACTTTGAGATTAAGAATGTGATACCTTTAATGGCTACACTTCAGTTAAAGCCTATGATAAATGATAAAATTAGAGAAGTTCAGAGGAAGGATCTATATTTGTATAAAATGCTATTGAAGATACTAGAAGGTGATGACTAATTTTTTTATTAGTGATGATGGGATGATAGTGATGGGTAGTCGAGTCTGTGTACTAGATGTTGATGGTTTGAGATAAGAGATTATGCAAGAGGCATATAATGCACCATGTGTTATGCACCTTGGAAATATAAAAATGTATAGAAACATGCAGTCACATTTTTGGTGGTCAATGATGAAGAAAGATATAGTTGAGTTTGTATCAAGATGTTTAACCTACCAGCATATCAAGGTAAAACATCAAACATTGGCAAGTAAGTTACATCCTTTATCTATTCCTATATGGAAATAGGAGAAAATTTTAATGGATTTTGTTGTCAATTTTTCTCAAACATAGAAAAGGCATAATGGTTTATGGATGGATTCACAAAATTTACACACTTCTTGCCTATACGACAAATAGAAACTCCATACGCTGGCTAAAATGTATGTTGCTGAGATTATGAAATTACATAGCAATTCTATTTCTATTGTGTCAGATAGAGATCCTTAATTTGCTTTTCATTTTTGGGACAACTTACAAACTGCCTTGGGTACTCATTTAAATTTTAGCTCTGCTTTTCACCTAGAGACTGGTGGTCAATAAGAGAAGACTATTTAAATATTAGAGGATATGATTTGAGCTTGTGTGTTAGAATTCAAAGGCAATTGGGATGATCATTTGCCATTAATGGAGTTCATATATAATAATAGTTATCACTCTAGTATTAGTATGACACCAAATGAAGCTTTATATGGCAAGAAATGTAAAAGTCCAATTTGTTAAGATGTTAAAGGGATGAGATAGTTAGAAGGTCTCGAGATGGTACAACATGTAGTAGCAAAAATCCAAGTAGTTAGGAGATGTTTGTAAGTTACTCATAAAAGGAAAAAAGGGTATGTTGATAGATATATATGAGAAATGGAATATCAAGTTAGAGATAAAGTATTTTTGAAGGTTTCAGCGTAGAAAAGAATTAGTATGCTCGGTAAATAGGGAAAGTTAGGTCCAAGGTACATTAGGCCATATGAGATCACGGAGATATTTGGGCCTTTGGAATATTGATTGGCATTACCAGTAGAATGATCTCAGATACATGATATGTTCCATGTTTCTATACTTGGAAGGTATCAGACTCATCCCAGCCATATATTTTTAGACACAGAGACTGAATTGTCTAATGTTATGACTTATCACAAAGAGCAAGTTGAAATTCTTGATTATTAGCTAAAATAGTTAAGAAATTGAATGATACCTATGGTTAAAGCGAGATAGAGCCATCACTCACCTATGGACGCCACTTAGGAAGTAGAGGAACATATGAGACGATAATATCCCTATCTATTTTAAAGTTCTAACAAGTAAAGTTTTAAGGATGAAATTTCTATAAGTAGGAGGAGAATTGTAACATCGTTAGCCCAAATGGTATACATTTTAATTATGTTATATTTTAATATATACATCGCATGGCATAAACATGAGAATAACACTTATATTATTACATTTGAATATGAATATGATGTTTGGAAAGTGGTATGGCAAATTGTCATAAGCTGTTTACGTGTTATAATATTTTAAATAATGTTATTTTTAAACTTATTAAAAGTATAAGGAGCGTATGAGGATTATTAGATGGATAGAGGTGATGAAGGAGTGAAGAAGAGGTATTAAAAGAGGAAAATTAAGCTTCCAACCAATAGGAACATGCCACCATGATTTTGTCTTGCTAAGGTAGGTATACAAATAGAATTTTTATTCCTTTAGGAGCATATTAGAGATGTAAAAATGTGAGGAGGTACATCAAAAGAAAAAAAGCCAAGAAAGAAAAAAGGAAAAGAGAAGAAGAAGAATAATAAGGAGATGAAGAAAAACAAAGTTTACTAGAAAGAATCTTGAGGCTTTCTAGCCTTAGTGAAAGGTGTGTGATTTCATATTTATTCCACCATGAATTTCTCCTTTATGGCATGTTAATCATGTGCAAATACTAGGAGTGTAGTTAGGATTCATTTAGAGAAGTTGTTGATACTAATATAAGCCCAATACCTTTAATTTCATTTCAAGGCAGACTGTTGTACCTACAATTTTATAGACTTAAAAGATGAATTAAGCAATGTTCAAAGCATGAAAGTTGTAGGTTTATGCCTCATATAAATTCATATAAACATTTTTTCCAAATAAATTGTGTGTGAAGAGATATGACCTTTTGATTTTGATAGAGTTTTGTTGAAACTTACTCAGCACTCAGTTATATTTTCTAATAATTTTATAGGGTTATAATGGGAATTAGGTGAAGTGTAAAATACGAAAGTTGTATCATTATAACTTATCTAACTGCATGCAAAGCAATTTTGCTTGATATTTTGTGTAATAAGAGATATGGTTCCTTGATTGGGTTTGATCCTAAACCTACTCATGCTTATAAAGTCTGAGATTGATCATTTCATTTGAGGACCTTAAAAGCTGAATTAAAGCATGTGTGAAACATGATAATTGTCCATTCTTATGTTAAATA
>CATIWR010322734.1:0-16084 GCA_949677035.1 Omphalea diandra | reverse complement strand
TTGTGTTCTTCTCTAAGAACAATAAAAGTTCGAGTGGTTCTAAGCATATGAAGATTAAATATCTTACAGTTAGAGACTTAATAAAGAAATGAGACATTGAGATTCAATATGTTAGCACTGATTTAATGCTAGCTGATCCCCTAACCAAATGACTCAGACCCATAGTTTTTAAGAAACATGTTTGTGATATGGGTGTTGTGGAGTCTTTTGATGTGTTTGGTTAGTGGGAGTTTTTGTGCTTGTAATTGAACGTTCAAATTAAATAATTTTACTACATTACTTATTCATATTTATTTATATGAGTTGACTGCTTTGTAGTTGATTGTTTTGCGTATGTGCACATTATATATATATATATATATATATATATATATATAACATGTTATGTGTTGTGGTTAATATGCTTAAAACTGGTGTGATTATCTTAAGCAGAGCTTGTTTTCAATTGTGTTTCTAGAAACAAAGACTAAGGCATTGTGATTGTATTTCTAAATGAAAATAACAGCCTTATTGTGAAGCCTTGTGACAGACTAAGACATTGTGTGTGTATTTTCAAATGGAAATAACAACCTTATTGTGAAGCCTTGTGAATTTCTCTTGCTCATTTGAGCATGTGTGAAAGAGAAATGTTTGGAGGACAGACAAGAAAATAGTGTTTTGATCACATGGGGCGTTATTTTCTTGTTACACTGCCATATCAGAATCTAGGTCGGTTAAGTTGTCAATATTTGTGACTATGGATTGGTACTATGTCAATAAGGGGCATAACTACTGTCATGATCCGATATTGATAATTTAATGTGGACAGAATTGTATTTGAGATGTCACTTTATCAATAAACTATATGTTTTCTAAAAATTGTGTAGCCATATTTGAGTTTAAAGTATTCAGTCCGAGAGTCGTTTTTGAAAATGTTTTCTTTATTAAAATATGAAAACGTCATAATTAATATTGCCCAAGTGGGAGAATGTTGAAATTTTTTTTTATGTGGGCTAATATTAATTATAGATTGGTTTTAATTATTTATAAAATGGACTGAATAATATAGTTTATTGATTTGGGGTAAGCCCAATTAAAATGTGATCAATTGAGTTATGGGCTTGTGACACCTTTTGTGGGCCGATATGGAAGACGGTCAGTGTAGGCCTATTTTAACATGGATCTGTGATGGGTGAGTCTGTTAAAATTTATTATATAGATCCCTTCTTCTGCCTTCATAACAAAAAACCCTAGTTGCTACGCCCATTGTAGCCGTCTTTGAGAAGGTCAAGGAGAGGAAGACCTAACTTTCGTTTTACAACCGTTTTGACAAATTTTTCAAGTGATTTATTTTAGCTTTCAGAATTATAACTCAAAACAATTTGGGATTCAACGCGAAAACAGGTACGTAATTTATTTTCATTCAGTTATTAAAACTTTGGTATTCTAAATTTGTGTACAAAATCCTATATTAAATATATAACATATATCTGTGCATATGTATTTACAGAAAAAAATAAAATGAAGGTAAAGAAAAAAGAGAAGAATGAAGAAATGTACATTTGCTGCTTATCATACTCTTGAATAATAGAGGTATCTCCACTCATTTCTGAGTGTTGAAACTTATGGTGTGATATAATAAAAAAAATTAGTTTAATAGTTTAATTAAACTTATATTTGATTACATTTTATTACAATTTATTATATCTACCAAAAGTATCTTAAAATTTGTACTATCTTCACATGACCATTCTGAAATAAAATTCCCAGTAGAAAAGCAAGTTTCATACAATTTGCTCGTTCCAATTTTGCAGTCTATGGAATATATTTTCCCAATATATTTTATCTTTGGTTAATTAAGCATCTCACAATATTGAAAACGAATTCACCAGCCTTAAGCTCACTAATTTTCACACTACATTTGAAAGATTTTCTATCACAGACGCAGAAGTTAAATATAAGATAGAAGCATCAGATATAGTGGTAAAAAGGCTCCAGATTGAGGTCCTGAGAACCAAGAGATTTAAGGTTTAGTTCTTGACGATACAATTTTAAAGAGTGTTGTTTTATTATGAATTCATTGCTTTAATACAAAGTGCCTTAGGTGCACAAAAGAAGCAAAAACAAATTAAGACCTCACTTAATTCTGATGAGTTTGTGAGAAAAATATCTCATGATGATGAGTATGTGGAAAAAGTATTTTCTAAAAAAAAATATTTTATAAGCTACGAATATAATACAAAATAAAAAAATTTAACATAACACAAAAAAGAAAAATATATTAAGGCTTCACTTATTTCAAATAAAATGACAATTCAGCATGTAAAAAATATATGTTTTTATAAGAAATATTTTAGATAAATTTTTTCTATTGTTAATCACAAATGTAATATCATATAATATAATAAAATTGAATGCTGGGAATTGAAAAAAAAAAAGGTTTTTTTTTTCCTTTTTCCCTTTCCACAATAAAATTTGAAAGGCAATTATTTAGACGGTTGATGTGGTGGTAAGGAGCATAGATTTGATAGACGAAAATTGTGGTTTGTTATTATTGAAGTAAGTAAGGCTCAAATAATTGAATAAAATGAGTGTGTAATTATGTGTTGATGTTCAATTTCAACAGCCAACATCCAACAATCAACTACCTATCTCTTAATAATACAGAGATCGCCACGCCAGAGAAAAAAGTGACTAATCGAATCTTTCATTTCATTCTACAGTATCTCTTTATACACCTGTCTTTACTATATATATTCATTCATTAAATGGCGCAGAAGAGATCCCAAAACTCAATGGAAAACCATTTTCCTCTCAGCAACATGATAAATTTTATTTTAATAATTTTTCATGTTTTAATCAAGGAAGGTCGTTCATTATCTTTCTTCCAAAATTGAGAGTTACCATCATAAGAATCTATGATTATGTGTAATAGGATCCACAAAATCAGCATTTACAATACTAATATCCCTTTTTTTTTTCTTCTCTTATTTAAGCTTTCTAATCAAATAATTTTTAAAATTTTTTATTTTATCTTTTATTTTTTAAGTGAACTCTAAATTCATTAATTTTTTTAAAAAATTTATTTTGATTTAATTTCAGTAAATTTAAAAATTTTATGCGTTTTATTTTATTTTTAATAAGTTATTTTAGATTTGACTATATTTATATATTTAACTCTTAAAAAACTGTTATTTTTATATTTTTAAGAAAATATATTATATATATATTTAATTTTTATTAATTTTTTTAGTTTTGGGCTCCATTTTTTTTTAATTTTTGACTTGATATACTCAACTCTATTAATAGTTTTGATCGATAAAATTAAAAATTATATCATCATCTAGTTCGATTATTAAATTTAGATCTATTTTTAATATTATTTCATATTTTAATTATTATAAATATATTTATATTTTTTAGTATTTTTAATTTTAAAATGATTTTAAAAATATTTTAAATTTTATTTATTATTAAATTAAATTAAATTTATTGAATAAAATAATTTAAAAATCAATTAATTAATTGAATCATTTATAAATTCAATTTAAAAAACATTTTGCATCTGTTGCCAAAAACGCCGCTAAAGTGGAGTGACTCGTGCTTAAACACGATACATGTTCATGTCCTGTCTTGCTTAAATGCGCTTAGACGTGATGTTGACTTTTTTCCACCTCTGGAGTATTTTTTTTTTTTTTTTGAAATTACAATCTTCTGATCCTGACGGTAAACCTACATTATCAGGCTATTCAAATGTGGGTTTGATGTTTATTCGTTTTTTAAGAAATTATAACTAACTAATTTAGAGAGCGTTTAATACGCATGTGAATTTTTTCTCTTTCAAATTCAGAAAAAAAAAAAAAGGAATAAATTCTAATTTTAAAAAAACTCTTTTTGATTTTTTTATTTTCAAAAAATATTTTAGAAATAAAAAATAAAAATAACAAATTTTGATTTTTTCAAAAAAATAAATATAAAGTATACCAAATAAAATTAATTACAAATAGTTAGGTACAGTTAAATAGATTAGTCTAATTCATCATGATTTGATCTAATAAAGTCATACTACTAAAAAAATATGATTTGCCATCTTATAAAAATAAGTAAAAATTCTAAACACTCTTAGAAATAACGACGGATTTATGAAACATTGATGAATTTATTATCGGAACAATTAGGAGAATTGCCTCCACTGCCTCATCATAAATTCATTGTATATTTTACTAATTAATAATCTTATCTCCCTACTAAATTTTTTAAATTGTCTCATATTTCATTTTATCTTTTAGTCTGTCATCAGGACATTTATCTTGAATTAAAATATATAATCACTTTGCTTTTAGTTAAAAATTATAAAGATTAAAAAAATAATTAATTTATTAATTCATTTAAATATAATTTTTACATATTATAAAAATTGATATATTTATATTATACTTTTTTAAAATCTCTTTCCAAATACATGATAAAAATAAAATCTCTTTCTAAAGACATTATAAAAATATTCTTTTCAAATAAATAATAATGTTATACTTATTTTTTCTAAAATTTATAAGATTTGTGAATAGCAAAGTGATTAAACAATTGCTATTGGATATACAAAAGATATATATTTCATAGAGTCAAAAATATAATATTATCATTTTAAAATATAAAAATAAATATAAACGATAACTGTGATGTTTTTGTTTCAATATATTTTTTTTATTTTTATTTTGATTTCTATAATGTCTATGTATTGTGTCTTAATCTAATTATGCATATTTTAATACACATGCATTAACTCAATATTTGAACCATGGTTAAAGTATAATCGCAACTGATATATATCTGATTTTTAATATTTTCTCTATTAATCTCTATCGAGAACTCATAGTCAACTTTATTAAATATTGACGTGATTTCACCATCTATAACAAACCACGTGGCATTATCGACTAAAAAAGTTAGTAGGGACAATCGTACTGTTTACGGCAGGGAAACCAATAAATTCTAAATGTAAATATATGGACCAACGCTACGGAATTTATGGTACCGTTAAATTAATAAAAATTAAATTTTAAAAATATAAATTAAATTAAATTAAAAAAATTTAAAATTAAATTAATTAATTTGATACGATTTAATTATGTTTAAAATTTGATTTAAATCAATTTTTTAAAAAATAAATTTTATAATATTTTTAATGTAAATAATAATTCTTATAATATATTTTAAAATAAAAATAATATATTTTAATATAAATAATAAATTTTAAACAGGATTTAATCATTTTAATTTAATTCAATTTAATTAAAATTTTTTAATTTATAAATTGAACTAAATAAAATTATTTAATTATTTAAAAACTGAATTAAATTAAAATTATATTTAAATTAAACCAACCTATTCGACTTGATTAATTTCTTCAATTTTCACGTCCACTCCGAACCAACAGCATTTAAAGTATGAGCACAAATTAAAAAACCCATTTAAATGCAGTCCTCGCTGTAACAGAGACAACAAAAAATTAAATTAAATTAAATTAAAAGGGAGAGAAAAATTCATGCTTTTGTTGCCCACCAGTATCACTACACTATCACTAATATACAGATTTTGCATCATCATGAAGCCTATATATATATACACACACATATCTGTTTTTCCATTGTATCATATAGTTTCCATCTCTCTTTTTCTTTCTCTGTCTCTAATTACAGCAATATGTAGAAAATATGTATTATCTTACTTTGGTGGCTTATTACATATATTTCAATTCATCAAAAGTATTATATGCTCTATGTCTTTTGGTGTTGGGTTTGTTTTATATGTATATAGCCTCAGAAAGTATGAGAGATGCTCAGAAACTAGCAGCTTGGATGTGGAATAAAGAGGTCAGCAATTTGGTGTACTTGCAATTTGAAGAGAATAATGCTGTGACTGCTTCAAATTTATCCTATTATAATAGGGTTTTATTCCTGTCATCTAGGGCGTGATTAATATCATGTGCCTTGTAACAATTTTAGACTCTATGTTTCTGTCATCAATTTCCTGTAATTGCTTGGCCAAATTGGAGAAATAAAGCTTTGGTCTTCTTGTTTATCCTACTCAAATATCATTCAGAGGCTCATAATTCTATCGTCGATAAGGCAACGGTCCCGCTCCAGTGAAGGCTACTAGCTTGGAATCTGGACTTTTTTTTTTTTTTTGGGTGAACTGGGGGAGAGGGTTTGATTTTTTTTTTTGGTCGAACGGGGACAGGGTTCGATGGGCAGGTGCAGTTAATGCATATTTGCCTAAAAGGTACAGTTTGGCTTCTTGTTAGTAATTAAAATATCTGTAGCCTGACTCCTTTGATGAGTCCCTCCGAAGCGATTTCTAGCAATGCATCTGAAACCGAATTAAAAATTAAATCGGAGTTAATTTTAATTTAATTAATTTGATCAATTTAATTTAATTTATTTTTTTATAAAAAAATATATAAATAAAATTTAAGAGATTTTTAAAAATATATATATAAATAATATGATAAAATTATTATAAAAAATTTAAAATTAGAGTAAATTAGTATATTTTTTTTTAAAAAAAAATTCACAGAACATCATTTTATGTTGAATCAATTTGATATGATTTCGAGTTTTCACAATTTTTCTAATTTTGATCGATTTTTTATTTTTGATTGATTTTTTAGGTGATCTATTTTCAAAATTGAATCGAATCAAATTAAATTACTAGCTGATTTTCAATTTTATCAGTTCAATCAATTAGTCTGATTTAATTATGAAAACATTGATTTTTACTATTATGAGATTTCAAGTTGAAATTTTAATTTGAGTCAAATTATTTTTTTTAAAAAAAAGTCTATGTTATGATGCATTTTTTTTAAAAAAAAAGTTAATAATTGTTGCAATTGATTAATTTACTCGGATTAGGTTTGCTTAGCCATTTAATTAATTTAGTCCTAAATACGACCTTTTAAATAATGACTCTTCTTTTTATCAGTAAATTAATTAATTTTAGGTAAATTAATCCATGTTACTCAAGTTTAACAAGTAATTTTAGAGCACAAATTAATCAAATTTGCTTGTGAGCAATTTGAAGTTTGATTCAATAGAAATTAATTTAAATTTGACTTATTTATTATATGACTTTCAAAATCAAGCTCGAGATTGGCTTGCGAATTTAACCAATTAATTTCAAACTTACTATTGGACTAAATTGGTTAAACATATGTCATAAGCCTTTTTTTATTTTAACAATGAAGATTGATCAGTTCTAATGTTTTAATTAAGTGTTGTTTTGCAGAACATAAGATTTATTTTTATTGGAAGTTAGATAAAAATCAAAACCCCCATCTTTTAGAAAAACATCCAAAATTGCGGTCGATATCCCCAAAATCGTGATCGCGACTTTACTATTAGGATGGATGGAGTTAGGGCAAAAAGATTCACAGGTGAATTCGCAGCTGCGACTCAACCAAAGGAGCATTGGTTGATTCATAGAAGAATTTGCAGTGGCTTTCACGTTAAAGGTCATGACCGCAAATTTCATAGTGACAAAGGAGGAAATCAAAGCTACAGGCACAACACGCCAAGTGTCCAAGGCAACCGTTGGAAATAAAAAATCGTGAGGACAAAGATTTGGTCGCGACCGTGACTCAAGCAGTTGGCGTTTCCTCACCAAACAGAAGAATTTGCAGTTTTAGTCACGCCCAAGACAAAGCTAACTTGCAACCGCGACTTTTAAGTAGTTGGCTGAACACAATGACTATAATTTTTGGACAACCAATGGATGAAAGACACGTGGACTAGTCATTAGACATAGAACGGGGTTATTTTTCACGATTCCACGCTCCTCAGTGCAAATTGAAAATTCGCGATTGCGAAATAAAAGTAGCAACCGCGACTTCCACTTGACAAACATTTAATGCAAAATTTGTCTTATACAACTTGGAGATTTGAGGATAGTTTTTTAGCAACGTCTCTTTAGTGGATGTAGGCTATAAATACTCCACTAAACTAATGTAAATGCAAGCAAATTCATTTAATTGTAACCAAACTCTTGGCAATTTGCTACTCATTTTTTTATTTTTCTTTATGTATTGTTGATTGTTTGGTGTGAGCAATAAACATTTTTGTAAGTAGGTTGAGAGCTCGCATAAATTCTAAAACTCTTTTAAGAGGTTGAAGTGTGAGTCTATCTAAAATATTTGTGAGAGGTTTTTGTGTGAGTTTAAAAACACAAGGTGTAAAGGATTTGTGTGAGCCATAAAATACAAGTTGTATAAGTTGGGTGTGAGCTTAAAAACACTAATTTAGTTGAGTAAAATACCTAATTGTAAAAAATTAGGGAGTGGATGTAAGGTTTGTTAACACCCAAACCACTATAAATTTTTTGTGTTGATTTTTCTCTTCTCCATCTTAACTTGTCAAATACCTTAACCTTCCTTTTTAATTTTTAAATCAGCCATCAATTCAACCCCTTCTTGCTGTAGTAGGCCAACACTCACCAATACTCAATTAAACTTGTAAATTAGCTCGATAATAAATTTGTGAGGCAACTCATTTAAATAACTTTATTAAAAATTTAAATGTATATAATATTTTCAAAAAAATATTAATTTAAGATATATAGAAAATAATATCTATTAATTGTCAATCTATATATATATGGTGTTTTATCTAATTTTTATAGATTTTCATATAAATATCAATAATATATTAAATTTTTAAAATAAAAATTTTAATTTTTAGATTAATTATTAAGAATTTATTTATAATTTAATTCTATTAAAAAAATCTATAGTCGATTGAGTATGTTTTGACTCATGAGTTTTGTACAATTAATGATACTCCCTTAAACTCAGCTCATTTACTAAATGATTTTAAAATCAATTTAAATTTGACTCATTTATAAGTAAATCAAATTTGAATAAGTCAATATTTAGCTCAATTCAATTTATTTATATCCTTAAGTGAACTCAAATCTTATATATATATAGTCAAAATAAAGAACAAGTATAAGTTATTTGCTTGACATATCATTAGATTTATAATTATATTACTTTAATATATCATGAATTTATAAGTTGATTTATTGAAGACTTATGGATTTATTAATTTTTAGGATTTTGAATAACTTTTATTTTGAATAATTTTTATAGTTTGATTTTCTTTTTAATTATGAAATTGTTAAATAATTTTTTATCATTTACAAATATAATTTTTTTTAATAAAAATAGAGTTTTTTCTTTTTTATGTATTAAAAAATGTTACATAATGATCTTGGCAAAGAATTGGTTGATTTCTAACTAAAGGTTAATATTAGAACAAATTATTAATTATAGTAATTTTATGGATATGAATTGAAGTTTATATTAAAATTGAAAATCGACTTAAAGTTTTAAATTTTTTTAAGCAATTAAATTATTGAAAATTTGACCAGATTCTAGCAAGAGATTAAGATTGAAATAAATTATTAATTATAGGTACTTTATTAATATGAATTGAAATTTATGATAAAATTAAAAATTAACTTAAAATTTTAAATTTTAAATAATTAAGCCTTAAAATTTTGAGCCAATATACGTGCATTAGTTACGGAAAAAAGAGCAAATACAATATTTCAACGGAAAGAAAGTTAATTAACAAAATAAAAATATTTATATTAAATGAAAAATATAAATCTTTTTATTTAAAGATACAACAGTAATTTCTTAAATAATTGTTTTATATATTATTATATCGGTATAAGTCATTATAACATTACATTATTGAATAAATTTATAAATGTTAATATGTTGGAGCAGATATAAAATTTAAAATGAGTTGGAGGCTGATTGTAACACCCGAAAATTTATAGTTTATATTTTGTCAAGAGTTATAAATATTTGAATTATTTAAATATATTTATTGATAATTAATTTAGATTTTAAATTTAATTTGAGTATTTAAATAATATAAGAATAATTTATATTATAGACAATGATTTAGGTACATATGTATGTCATTAGTATTATAATTAATTTAATTTTAAGAATAGCAAAATATTTTATAGTTAATTTTTAATTTATTTAAGTACATGTGATTATGATATATTGTATTCCTAAGTTTAAAATTTAATCATGTTATTTATATAAAAATCTTATAGACATAATAATGATCATAATTATTATTATAAATATTTTAAGTGAGTTTCAATATATAATTTATGCATGATTTATTTATATTGGATTTTATTTTAGTAGAGTTACAAAAAATAAAGTATTTTAAATTAGAATTCAATTATTAAAAAAATAAGTATTCATACAGAAAATTATTTTACTTTTATGTATAAATATAATTTGAATTATTTTTAAGAATTTTAATTATGTAATAATAATAATAATAATAATAATAATAATAATAATAATAATAAAAGAGTTGTGGTGGTTGTGATTGGTCCACTTGGAACCAATCACTCCCATAGTTTTCAAAAAGCTAGGAGAACCATTGGGAAATAAGGGGAAAAAAAGAAAGAAAACAAAAAAAAAAAAAAAGAAAAGAAGGAAAAGGAAAGAAAAAAAAGAAAGAAAATGAGGGATAAAGAGAGGGACAAAGAGGAAGAAAAGAGGAGAAGGAGGGGTTTCTTCGGCCACCATCGACTGACATAGCCAGCACCAGTGACTCTCTCTCACCTGTAAGAAGAGGTCGACAGTGGTAGAACCGCTAGTGGCAGCGCTTGGCAACGGGAGAAAGAGAAAATGCGATTTCTCGTTCAACAAAGTTCAAATCTTCATATGTTTTGATTTCTACATCCAAATCAAGCGTGGTTGGTGGTGTTGGAAAACTTGTGAGCCCGGTTTGGATTTGGTACCTAACTCGTCACCGGAAACCGCTAGCACCCGCGTTGGTAGCCAGTCAAAGCTTAATTTTTTTTGAGTTTTTGGACAAATGGTAACTCATATGACAATGCTATAAGTTTCTACGGACTCCTAGAAGGATGATCTACACTTTGTTATGGGTGGCGTCATCACTGGTCACCGACGACAAACTCTCGTATGGGGTGTGGTGGTTCTGGCGGCTGCTCCGGCGAGGCCCAGTTGACAAATTAGGACATAATGTTCTACTCATTGTCCCAAACGCAATGTTGTAATTCTTGAAAATTATAGATACTTTAATGAGATTTTTTGAATTTTTATTGATTTTTCAATAATTGTAATTTGGGTTTAAAATTATGAAATTAATGTTTATTAGATGTTTAATAGTATGAGAATGAACTAGATAAATATATGATTATAATTAATTTATGGATGGAAGAATTTTAGTGGTGTTTTTATATTAAATTATGAAAATTAAGAGAGTTTACTTTAATTAGAGAAATTAGTTGAAATTAATATAATTGTTAAGGATTATGGAATTGTTAAAGTATTTTATGAAGTTAATAGAATATTTATGAAGGTAGTTGAATTAATTTGAGATTTAATTATGATTTGAGATAATTTATGGAATCGATAGATTTAATTATACTTGAAGAGTTAATAGTATTAATAATGATTATGAATGTTATTTAAGGTTGTGATCAAAATATAATTTTAAAATTAAATGATGCATATTAGAGAATTAGTTGGGATTGATTGAAATTATTGGACTTGATTATAAAGTTAGATGAATTAATAAAATTAAGTTTATTTAATAGAATTTATAAATTGAGATTTGTTTGAAAATTATGCATAAAAAATGGATTGAGAATTTTAAGTATTTACTTTGAATTTGATGAAATTGTAGAATGAAAGTAGAGAATATGTTGAATGAGTGAAGGCCCTGGACGAGCATTGTGATGTGATTTTTTGCAGGAATTAGACTCATTTTACAGGAAAATAGTTCAATTATTATGGGAGATTTTGCTAAATTTTTGACAGATTAATTAATTTTAATAAAAGGATAAATGAATAGAATTATCAGAAATGATAGTAGAATTAGATAAGAATTATAAAAAGGTACATGAAAGTGATTTCTAAATTATATTTATATATATATGATTATAGTTGAAGTAGTTGTTGGAATCATAATTAGTAATCAAGGTGAAAGGTAGTCGGTTTAACCCTGCAATCCAAGTGAGTGGATAAATTTTTAATAAGTATTTTATTTTAAAGTAATATGTATGTATGTATGCTTTAGATTGATTTATGATTTTAAAATCAGTTTTCAGAATTATTTTATGAAATGATTATTTTGATATTTAATATTGGTGAGTGAATAAATATGTTTTAGCCAAATTTTGAATTAAACTATCATTTTAAAAATTATTTTATGAATGATTATATTGATACTAAGTTTTGGTGAATTGATATATTTAGAATATCATGGATTTTGAATTGACTTGGATCTATTTCTTTTATATGTTCTACCGTGATTTTGAGTTAAAAAGTTATTTTGGATTTTATCATGTGAAAATAATAAGTTAAATGCACTCATAATACAAGTCTATTATGTTAATACCGTGATAACCGGTGACATTACAGCTTTATTACTGTTTATGTCAACAGTGCGTGATATATATAAAACCGTTGTAACATATATTAAGTGGTTGTCAAGTGTGGATAGCTTTGCGCATTGATATGACTAGTTTATATTTATTTTTGGACTATTAGCGTCATCATTTTACCTAAGATGTCAGCTTCTGTTAGTATGATGATCATTACCTATAGTATTTTGAAATTTATAATTAATTATGGATTTAATTATTATGTTTTGGATGTAGAATATAAGAATTACATAATTTTATAAAATTAGGTCTAGTAAAGTGAGATATTTGATTTATATAAATTCATAGTATGATTTCACCTTGACTTTCAAAAGAGTATGATTTCATCTTAACTTTCAAAAGAGTTTTAAAAATATTGCTTATTATATAGTTTATTGAATTTTTTATATTATGTCAATTATTTAAGTATAAATTTGATATACTTATAAATAGAATTAAAAAACAAATCTATTACATGTTTTATTTATTAGTTTATCTCTGACTAAATTTTATACTCCTTATCTTCACTTATTAATTTATGCATAGATTTTTAGGATCAAATCAGTTAGGATTTTGTATTGCTAGATTTCACGATCTGGGAAATATGAAGATTATTTAGGCAAAAGAGACAATAAGTTTCAGGGTGTTACAATGATGATGTAATTAATAAAATACACAATATATGCAAAAAAAACAAAAATTATAAATTTTTTATTATAATAATAATTTTTTAGATGCCATATTTTGAAGTCTTTGAATAGAGAAAATTTTTTGTAAAATGGATTCACTATGTAGAAGTGAATCATCTAATTGGAAAAGACTTGCATAATACACTTAGGCTATATTTAGGATGATGTAATTAAATGTAATGTAATAAAAAATTTTAATTTAATAATTTAATTGAATTTGTATTTAATAACATTTTATTACAATTAATTATATTCTATTAAACGTAGTCTTAGAGTGTAAGATTGCACAAAATTATAAAATACTGCTAATAAATCACAAAAATTATGCAAATAATTTTTTTGTTGATTGTTTCACCATTCAATGTGAGAAGCTTAATCCATATTAAAATTTCTCCTTCAAATAATATTTCTAACATTAATAAAATTTATTATATGTTTTTAGGTATATATAATAAAAAAATCATTTATCAACTCAGCAAAAAAATTATTTAAATTACCTTTAAGTTAGGAAAAATAGAAACACTTTAAAATTTAGAATAATATATTCTTTCCTTATCAATGTAGCTTTAACTTAAAACTATATTTGTAAAATTTTAATTACCATAACTCTTTCAAAATATTTTTCACTTTAAATTAATAAATATTAACACAATTAATACTTTATAATTTTATCAAGTAACGACATAAGATTAATAAGAAAAATATTAGAAATATATCTATTAATTTAGTGATACACAAAATATAGATAAATTTCAAGTGATCGACAAAATACAGACAAATTCAATTTTATTATTAAAACAATTTAAATCACACACACACACACACACACACACACATATATATATATATATATATAAGTTTTTTCTCATTCCAACTGTTAGATCGAGAATAGAGAATTTAAACTTTACACGCGACCGTTGCAGGATAAATATGACATTTCGTACGGTAAGATTTTAAAAACTAAAATAAGCCGTCAGAATTCATAAACGTTAGCACAAGCGTGGCACCGACTAAGGCTATTCCTGTAAATGCACGGACATTTTAAAAACTTTCCTGAAATTCGACCGTTGCTAAGGATTCAAAACATCAAAACCCCTAAAAATATCCACGCGTTACAAAAAAGTCTCTTAATTCAAGTCAACCCATTCTCTCTCGTTCAACATTCACTCACTCATTGCTACAAATTCGCAATCAATCATGGCAGACGAGAGCGCAACAAACCCATCAGCAATAATGGAGGCAAATTGGGCACCACACCCACTTCACCAAATTGCAGAAACACCAACCCACAAGCTCCTTTTGAAGCAATGGCTTAAAGAGGAGGAGCTAATCCTCAACAGAATTGCTCTTAAAGAGACCCAAATCGACTCAGTCCGCAATGAGATCACGCAGCTCTACATATTCTTCTTCCTCTTCCACTCCATTGCCTTACTCCTCCTGTTCAATTCCTCATCCGGGTCCTCCTCTTCATCCTGTAAGAGATCGTGGATCCCATTATTGTGTTCCCTTCTGTGTTCTTTGGGGATAATATGGGCAGTTAGATATAAGACAGATGTGGAGTACCATTTGGAGAAGTTGCTGGAGAGGGAGAAAGAGGATGGAAAGTTGTTGGGTAAGTGTGTTGAAGAGTTGAAGAAGAAAGGAGTGGAATTTGATCTGTTGAAGGAAGTTGATGCGCTCAGGAGAGCCAAGAGTTTGCGTGTGGAAGCTAAGGTGGTAAGGAAATGGTCTGCAAGGGATTTTGTATCTCTATTTTTCTTTACTGCGTCATGTCTGGTTCTTGGGTTGACTAGGATAATCTTGTGTAGTTAGATTCTTGAAAAGTTGATGTGGGTCTCTTGGGGGGATGTTGCATTCTTTTGTTGCTATCATTCAATGGCAATCGGATAATGCAGAGCACTCTGTTCTGCTCTTGTAATTTGGGGAATTTATATCGGAAGAATCATGAAACAATGAGTGTGATTCCATATTAATTATGAAACAATGGGTGTTATTCCATATTTTTGCATTACAATTCGTGTGGTTCAATTATGATTTTAATTTGAAGTGCTTATTTGTTATATTTTCTTCTGTTTGATCATGTATCCAGGATGTATCCAAGATATCGGAAAATCTGGGCTAATTTTCTAAGTAATGTAAAAAAAAAAAAAATTAGGAAAATGGTGTTAATTAAAAAATATTTATTAAAATAAGGCAAATCAAAAAGTATTTTGCGATTTGGGGTGGTCAAACAGTTGCGTCCGCCGGTTTAACCGGCGGATGTTACTGTTGACGATAACTTTTTTTTTTTTGAATTTTAAATTCTTTGTCCGCCAGAATAACTGGCGGACAAAGAATTTTTTAATGTTTTTTTTTTATTCTGCTGCATGCCTGCCGGGTGGCAGGCATGCAGCAGCCTACGTCCGCCGGTGACCGGCGGACGTAGGCAGCAGCAGAGAATCTCTGTGCAGAGATTCTGCACAGAATCTCTGCAGTTCGTCCGCCAGTTATACTGGCGGACGAACTGCCTATAAAAACCCACCACCCCCCTCCTGGGCAACCGACCCTCAACCCTCTCTCTCTTTTTTTCATCTACTCTCTCTCTCTCTTTTTCGTCTGCTCTCTTTGCTTTCTTTCGTCTGCTCTCTCTCATCTGCTCTCTCGCCTCTTGTGATATTCAGGTAAAAATTATTTTATATTTTATATTTTATTTTTTAATATTAAATAATAAAATATGATAATAATTATATTTTTTTATATAATATGCAGGAATAAAGAAATAAATTATTGAGTTGAATTGAAGTTATTTTTCGGTCGAAAAACGCAAAAGGTTAGTTTTTAAATTCAAATAAATTTTAATATGGTTCAATAAATATTATAATATGTAGACTCATAAAAATAATGAAAAAAATTCTGAAATTTTTATAAAAACCTGTGCTTAGTTGTTATTAAAA